>WNYG01000017.1:466229-613370 GCA_021396235.1 Sporothrix pallida | reverse complement strand
CCCCCCCCCCCCCCCCCCCCCCCCCCCCCCCCCCCCCCCCCCCCCCCCCCCCCCCCCCCCCCCCCCCCCCCCCCCCAGCTAAAACCGCTGCAGCAAAAAAAAAAGGAGTCAAGACGAAGGCTGCAAAACACAGCAGGACAACAGAACGGCAGAAGGTAGGAGTAGAACGTACACTGGCTCACGTCATTGGAAGCCATGACATTGGGCTGGATTCCAGAAACTGCACTGGGTCGCACAAGCTGCATCGGGTTGGCCTGACCCAGTATTCCTGCAGTATTAAAGGCAGTCTTGGCCGCTTCACGACCCGCGTCGAAAGATGGCGGGCGCATGGCAGCGTTTGCGCCTGTGTTGGCGCCCGCATTGCCAGTCGCCTTGTTGAGAGAGGCGCGCGGATCGGTAAAATCCTCTGATTCGTCGGCCACGGATGTGTCGCCGACGTTGCTCTTGGCCTTTCTCGACTCAGATTCACGAGGCTCGTCGTGACAGAGATGGCCGATGTTGCGCTTAATACACCTTGTGCATGGCCGTTCCTGGGTGTTGTTAGTACGCTGACACTAAGAATCCAACAGCGAGTCGATCTTCTTGCAAATAGAGACGGCAGGGTGGGGATAAGGTAAAGGGGCCCGCATCCAGAGCGCACTCGGAAGACCAGGCAGTGAGTGTGGGAGGACAAAAAGTGCAGGGGGAGGGGGGAGGGGGGCTGCAGGGCGCAAGTGCTCGAGCAGAGATGCAGAGATGCAGAAACAGAGAAGGGGTTGAAAAAACAAAGGACAAAAGGCCCGGGCCAGGGGATCAGGGGCTGAAGGGGAAAAGGGGAAATCAAGGAATAAATATAGGTGTAAAAGCACGTACCAAGTCGCACGTCATGTGCTGGAGGAAAAGGGTTTCTGGTTAGTGCACTGTCATGATATAAAAAATACAAAGACTCAATGGATCAGGGCGAATAGACAGTGGTGAGACGACCGAAGCTTTTATGCTAGTCGCCGCCTCGTCGCTGTGCTGGCCAGCCGCACGCGCCCACGTAGAAGTGCAGCGCAGCGCAGCATTCGCTTCTTCCCGCCCCTCGGCTCCTGCGAACATCCAACAAGATGGCCAGAAGCTCGATGAGGCTCGACGGGGGACGTCTGGTTCCATCCCTGGCGCAAATCGCACCTTCGAGCAACAACTCAGACTGCGAGTGCGAGACGGGTGACAAACTTACAGATCGACGGCAATATACACATGCTACAGAAAAGGGTTAGCCATTGAAGCCATATGAGAAGTTGTGGAGAGGAGACAAGCTTTCGATACGAGGCCGGGGGTCTGTGAGCACCCGGGGAGGCCACAGCTGAGAAGGCTGTCGCCTGACCTGCAGAAGTGCACAAACAAAATGGCGGCCATCCCGTTGAACTGCCCCGTTGCTCGGCCGGGCCTGAATAAGCAGACGCGCATGCTTTCAAGTGACTGCATGTGCATCTCTGCTCCTCTTTTCTCCAGTGCGCCATTCCTCATATCCTCCTCTCCACCTCTCGTTTCGAGACCAAACTTACCGTGGTTGACCTTGCGGCGCTTCTTGGGTGTGCGAGAGTCGCCGTTGTTGTCGGTCGCTGCCGAGGTGGAAGCATTGCCGTTATTTGACGCAGCCTTGTTAGCTTTGCCAAAGCCGTTGCCGTTGCTCTCGGGCTTGACATCGCCCGCTGGCGCGATGCGTGTGGCCTTGTGCACAAGATCTCTGTCCATGGTGACTCCAGGTGACCGGGTGGGCGCCGTGCACTGTTTGTTCGATACGTGTTGCGTTCCGTGTCGGGTTATTGCGCTACGACGAGTTCTTTGCTCGGTGCTATAACGAGTGCAGTCCGGCAGTGTGTCGTGTCCTCAATGTTTGGTGTATCCACGCAGGTCGCCTCCCATTGAGCCCTCCACACGTTCCCCTGGGGTTGTGAATCGCGGCTCTCGCGGTCGTGTCGTTTCTTTCTGTGGCTCGAGGCTCGATTCTCGTTTCCCGCGGGTTTCTCTGGCGGTCCCCTCGCGTTCTCTCTCTTTTGCTGCTGCTTGCCCTGTAGGCGACGAGGGATGGTTACGCAAAAAATGTAGTAAAAAGCTCGAAATTGCGGGATGCACAAATCAGGATGCGCCTTGTCCGTCTGGTCTGCGTGTGTGCTGTGGCGGGCCGTCTCCTTGTGTCCGTGTCTGTCGCACGCGCTGTCCGTTTCCTGCAGGTGGCGAGGGGTGTGGGCGAACAAGGCAAGGCGAGGCAGGCTCTGTGAGTGAAGTCCGACTGCAAGGCACAAGGAAGAGGCTGGACGAAGGCGGCAAACTCTGTGACAGGACAGTCGCGGGCGCAGAAACCGTAGAAACACCTTTCCCGGAAATTGGTCGCAAAAGACGGAGAGCGTTGGCGGAGCAAGTAAAAACTGGAAGAAAATCCCGAGGCGCCTATTGGATCCGGTGACGAGCTGCAAAGCTGGTTCCGCGAGCACGATTGCGTCAGACGTCAAACGGTCAAATGCGTGTCAACTGCTGGACGTTGAAAATGTCGGAAGTCGGCTATCGAACGGCGATGCTCGCAATGCGCGCAATGGATCAATGTCACGTCAACTCTTCTGTTCCGGGTCGTCGCTGTCGCAAAATCGATCTCTGGAGAGGCCAATTGGATTGGTGTCTGTGGTGACAAACGCTTCAGATGGGGAACACGGCCGAAATATAGCGAGGCGGAGCTAGAGAAGAACAATGGTCCATTCCTCAAGAGGCACCAAGAGGCCGAGGATGAGAAAACGAGAGGCGGCGTTGAAATGTTGGCGCAGGAGCTGGCTCAGGAATTGCCTCGCGTGAGCACCAGGAAAAAATCGAGCCGGGTCGATCCCCAGCGGCGGCGGTGGTTCCTTCCTGCACTGTTTGCGCTGCGCTGTTGTGCTGTTGCATGCATGCGGGGCGCTAGGCCGAGCGAATGGGCATCGGCGTGCCTCGCCCCAGGAAAGAGCCATTTAAAATGGTCGCAATGCGGCAAAGTAAGAAAGAGCTAGCCAGTCACAAGCCAGGAGACCAGCGGCAGGTGGGCGGCCAAGGAAGGACCCCACAAGGCTAACAGAAACGACACAAATCCGAACGCCCATTGTGCCTTCTTCCATTGCTTCAGAATTCTTGAAAAGAAGGTGCGATTTTACGCAGAACGGGTTCTTTTCGCAATCATCGACATACGCTCCTGCCTCACCAGTGCAAAATTATATAAGCACAAAGTAGGTAGTGATTTTACACTTGTGATTTTGTATGCAACCGCCGATGTTGCCATCTTCACTCACTCACCTCGCTACAACTTCGCCGTTAAGGCAGGTACGATGAGGCGCGATTACATAATACAAAGAAGCTCCCCTCACCCGGACAAAGCCTCTCGTTTCCCGGAACAGCAAGTTCCCCAGCCCCAGAATGCGTCAAGCTACTGCGCATGGCTCCTTGGAGCTCACAGCTGGCGCGGAGTAGAAATCATAGTCACTGAGAGCACGGAAGATGTACCCGCCATTGAGAATGCAGGAACAAACTTTGTGATGAAATCCGTGCAGTTATGTCTATTCGCACTATTCACACTGCTTTTACATCGCTAACGTCAAGGTCGCCCGTACTTATTCTCAATGTGTATTGCAGTTGAAAGTACGGAGTAATACATTCTCTTTCTATAATTTTATTTCTTTTTTTTTCTTTTTTTCTTTTGTAAATTACGGATAAATCACTGGGACGAAAGACACAGATTCGTATAAATGAAATTTCCCTCTAAAGCTCATTCCTCAACAGCTCCATCCTTCCATCCTTTGTATTTACAATCGTTCCTTCTGAAATCAGCCTTTTTTTTTAAAGAAAACATATCTTGCTGTTGCTGTTACTGTCGCTGTTGCTATTTACATTTAAAAAAAAGGTTCCTTCTCGAAACAAATAACACTGTATCACACATGTTGGTTCCTGCCAAAAATGTCCACGTCGTTAATGTCTATTCTTAGGGCAGGTGCTGAATAATTCGTCCCTCTGGGGATAGGTGACGTCTAAATTCAATCATATTAATCCTCGTAACATTTTATGTTTATTTATTTTATGATCATCATTTCGGTTTGGCTCTTCTCTTGTTGGACGACACATGTCGTACTCGTTGCACGACCTCGTGGACCGCCCTGCTCTGTGCAACATCGACAGCCTACCACCAGGTTGCGGGGCCAAACACGACATATCAATATGTGCTGCACCTTTATATTGTGCTTAATTTTCCACGGGGAATATATGGTGATTATTCTTCAATTTAATTTTGATTTTATTATGACAATATTTCGTATTCGTAAAACATGCATATTGAATACAATTTCATGCATCCTCTGTGCGACCAATAATACACAATAATTGCAACGCCGCTTCCCACCATCCCGCCTTTCGTCTTTCGATAGATATCATTCTAGATGTAGATAAAGAAGCTCTCCTCCCCAGGCTTGGCCGTCACGCGTGCCCGCTCCATGATTGGGTCGACACAGGATAGCCGGATACGCTCTGGCGTCGCCGGGCTTTCGAGACGCAGCAGACCGTCGTCAGAGTCAAGAGCAGCAGTGTCAAGGCCGTCTTTGCCAGCATCATCGACCGTCTTGGCCACAACACCATACTGCGACCGGGCAGCCTTGAGCGCGTCGCGGATGGCAAAGAACACAGCGCTGCCCATGAACAGCGGCGGCTCGCCGACACCGCGACTGCGCTGGATCGTGCGCAGCTCCTTCCACTCGACACCCTTGAGCAGCTGAACGTTGAACACTTGCGGCACGTCGCGGAAGCCGGGGATCTTGTATGCACCCGGGCCGCGCGTAAACATGTGGCCGGCCATGGGTCCGTTGCGCAGCCAGAGGGACTCCTCCATGGTGAACAGGCCCATGCCCTGCACGAAAGCGCCCTGGATCTGGCCATAGTCGATGGCCGGGTTGATCGTGCGGCCCACATCCATCAGCACATCGGCCTTGAGACACGTCCATGTGCCGGTCAGTGTATCCAGCTCGACCTCGGAGGCGGCCACGCCCTGTGTGAAGTAAAAGAACATCTTGCCCTTGTTCTCGTCCCACGAGTAGCCAATCTCAGGCGTCTTGTAGAATCCCTGGGCCGACAGGTTGACACGGTCAAAGTAGGCCGCGTGTGCTAGTTCTTTCATCGTTGCGTTCTCGCCCAACTTTTCGCGGTAAGGGGCAAGACGTTTGTTGATTTGCTCGCAGGCATTGTACACGGCAAATCCGTTCAGATCAGACGAGGCCGAGGCTGCTGTGGCAGAAGCGTTGGCCACCGTGTTTGTTGCTGTTTCACTGATGAACACATTGTCGAGAGGCACTTTTAGCGCCTGGGCTGCGATCATGACCATCTTTGTGTGTAGGCCCTGGCCCATCTCCGTGCCGCCATGAGCCACAAGAACAGAGCCGTCGTGGTAGATGTGCACCAGCGCGCCGGCCTGGTTGAGCCACAGCGCCGTGAAGGAGATACCGAACTTGGTCGGGATGAGTGCAAGACCGCGCTTCCGCCACTTATTTGCCTTGTTAAACTCGGCCACAGCCGTCCGCCGGTTATCGTAGTCGGTCGACTTGCGCAGCTGGTCGTACATGAGCGGGACATGCCAGTCAACAATGGTCTGGTTGAAAGGCGTCAGATCGTCGTCCTTGTACATGTTAATGGCCCGCAGCTCTTCCACAGGCATGCCCAACCTGTCAGCCACTTCCGACATGTAACTCTCGGCAATGAAGAGACCCTGGGGTCCTCCGAAACCGCGGAACGCCGTGTTGGACATTGTGTTCGTCTTGCACAGCCGGCCGCGGATGCGCACGCTGGGAATGTTGTAGCAGTTGTCACTGTGCGTAATGGCCCGCTCGCAAACGGCTGCAGACAGATCCCACGACCAGCCTGCATTGTTGTAGATGCGCAGATCCAGTGCCTGCAGCTTTCCGTCGCGGTTGACACCGACCTTCCACTTTCCGAGGAACGGGTGCCTCTGGCCCGACGTCACCATGTCTTCTTCACGTGTCAACATGCACCGCACAGGACGGCGCATGGTTTGTGCTGCCAGGGCCACAATGGACGCAAGCTGGATCGACCGTGTCTCCTTACCACCAAAACCTCCACCCAGACGCTTGACACGTACGACGACCTTGTTGGCCTGGACACCGCACACGCGAGCTGCAAATGCCTGGGCTTCGTTCGGGTTCTGTGTGCTGGAGAAGATCTCAATCTCGCCGTCTTCCAGTTTTGGAACGGCCACTGCAGCGTTCGTCTCGAGGTAAAAGTGCTCCTGTCCGCCCATGCGTGTGGTACCTGTAAAGACATGGTCGCACTTCTCAAAAGCCGTGTCCACCTCTTCACCCCGCTTGAGTTCGCGGTGGAAGTCGAAGAAGCTCTCCTTCTCAATAGCCTCTTCCATGGTGAAAATAGCAGGCAGCTCTTCGTATTCAATCTTGACAAGTCGGGCACCTTCGGCTGCACGTGCTGGCGATGTGGCCAGAACCATGGCGATCGGCTGGCCAACTGTAAACACCTCGTCTTCTGCGAAGAATACCTCGTCGAAATGAGGTGCACCCCAATGGTTGGCGGCGTCATTGGGCATGTGGTGGCGGTCAATGACTTCAACCACGCCTGGGAGATCGAGAGCGGCATCGTAGTTGGTGTTGAGGATGCGTGCATGTGCCTTTTTTGACAGCACGAGGCAGCCGTGCAGTTCGTTCTTCAGCGGCGGAATGTCGTCGGTGTACTGGGCTTCTCCTGTCGTCTGCTTGAGGGCAGCAAGATGTGGGTTGGCTTTGCCGACAATTTCTTGAGCATAGTCAACAGCTGCATCATTGTCCGTCTCGCCCGTCGATATTTCTCTCTCGAGCTCCTCCACGGCCTGAATGTCCAGATGCGCCTTGCTTCCGCTGCCGTTGGTGCCGTTGGTGCCGTTTGCGCCATTGACACCATTAACGCCATTAGTACTTTCCACACCATCCATACCATCGACTTGGTCCTCGCCATCCAGCTCAGACATGACTTCGTGGTAGAAACGGTAGAAAAGACTGAGGGCCAGTGCCTTCCGGTATGACGCCATACCACCAGGAACAGAGAACGGAAGGTTGAAGTCCTTTTCAAGAGCATTCATTGCACCCTCGACAGTCTCCATCTCGGCAAAGCGACGGCCGACAAGGAAAGCATTGGCCGTCTTGGCTGACACCGTTGTTGGTGCCATGCCGCCGTAAACAAGGTTGCACTGCTCAATGACGCCATTGCCGTCAAGACGGATCCGCATTGCCGTTGTCACAATAGCAATGTCGTCGTCCTTGCGCTTGGCCTGCTTGTAGGCACGGAAGTACTCGCCCTTGGCGGGAGTAATTGGGATCCGGATGGAAGCCAGGACTGCATCGGACGGCAGAGCTGTGCGGCGGTAGCCCTGGAAGAAACTAGACATGGGGATCTCGATCTCTGCCACAGCCACACCGGTCGGGTCGGAGGTGTCCTTGGCTTTGGCGACAATGACAGCTTCTGCCGCAACAAGAACGGGGTTGAGGTCAGAGATGGGCGAAGCCGTCACCAAGTTGCCGGCGGGTGTGCCCACATTGCGGATCTGACGACCAGCAAAGTACTTGAGCTGCTTGTTGATGGCGGCAAAGACCTGGCCACGGGCAGGGCCGTACTCGACAGCCGACTTCTCGGCGAGATGTTCAAGATCAGTCAGGGTGACGTTGCCGCCAATGGTGAGGTGGTCGTCGGTGAAGGCGTACTGCCGTAGGTCGACAATATCGCCAACAAAGATCGATACTGGGTAGTTGAAGGCCTTGAACTTAATCTCAATCTGCGTCTCGGAACTGCCACCGATAATTTTGGCCTGCGGATACACGCTCTTGATCTCAAGGAGTTGGTCCACTGTCACTGGACGGTACCATCTCTTTCTCTTGTTGCCAAAGGCCAAGGGCCGGAACTCATGCTTCTTCAGGGCTGGCGGGAAAATGAGTTCTGTGTCTGGGTTGTACTCGATGAACCCGGGCGGTGTAAAGCGCTTGATGGGCTGGTCGTCGCCATTGCTTCCGTTCTTGTCTTTGCAGCAACCGCCGCCGCCGTTCTCCTTTCCATCCATGCAGCATCCACTGCCGCCATTTGATTTGGCCTTGATGCAACCAGAAGTGGCATTGATACTGAACGTCTGGGCCGAGTCCAGGATGGACCGGTATCCCGTGCACCGGCACAAGTTGCCATCAAATGCCTCTTCAATGTCGTGCTCGGTTGGGCGGTCATTGTTGCGAAGCAGAGCATACAAACTCATGACAATGCCTGGTGTGCAGAAGCCGCATTGACTGCCATTTCCACGGGCCACACGCTCCTGTGCAGGATGAGGCTTTTTGACATTGCCAATGCCCTCAATGGTGATGACATGCTTGCCATCGACACTGGCCAGAGGTGCCAGACAAGCATTGACGCTTGCATGGTAGATGGACTTTGTGGTTGGGTTGTACTGGCTGACAACGACCGTGCAAGCGCCACAACCGCCCTCGCCACATCCTCTGGGAGGTGAGGTTAGTATTGTGATGAGTGAAGTGGGATATTGGGTGTTTGCTTACAGTTTTGTCCCGGTCAGTCCAATACCCCGCAAATACTCGAGCAGAGTGATTTCCGGATCGATCTCGTCGAGGACAACCCGCGTGCCATTGAGGTAGAAGCGAAGAGTGTCATCAAATGTTGTTGTGAAAGTGCCCACAGCCTCGCTCGGGCCGCGCTCCGGCGAGATAGCACCAGGCGCCATTGCAATGGAATCGATGGCCTGTGATGCCTGAATGCGAGATGACGTTTTGAGGCAACCACCCGTTATCAAATTAGGAGATGGAGATAGGGCTGGTTGGTTTGTTGGTTGCTCCTTCTAGGCTTGGTGGAATGATTGTCTCAAAGAAGGAGCGAAGGGCAATGATAGCACAATCGTAACTTCCTCCCTTTTTTTAAGAAAATACAGACGAGACAGGAAAGTGGCAATGAAAGAGAGAGACGACTTGATCAAGTATCATAAAGAAACGAAGTGCAGGTCTACCCAGTACCAGGACCGTAATACGGGCTTGACTTCGCCTGCAGATCCATTGGCGGCCGTTGGTTGCACAGCTTGGCCCAGATAAGAGGAGGCGAACCAGAGTGGTGGTTGTGTTTGTGGTGGTGTGCGCTGGGTAGCGACTGCCGTTTTTGGGGGTGTCTTGTCCATGTGATCGCGTGGAAGTACCTCGTGGCGGCAATGCGACCGTGGAAATACAGCAACACCAGCAAAAGGGAAAGTACAATCAAGTACAAACAGGCTGCACCAAGCAGTGGACGCCGCCGGCATCCGATCCTGCCAGCGGCCCAGTCTGGCCAACTTCCCCGCACTCTGACCGTCCGCCTTTGTGGAAGTCTGCGCTTTCATAGATCGAGAACTCTTTCAGCGGTTCAAACTCGCTCGTTCTCCAGACAAACTCGCCCGCACACATTTAAGCTCATTCCTTTTGATTTTAAAGTTATTTCCACTCGTGTTCTTCTCACTTGCTTATTTCGTATTTATTCATTGGCTGCATGGCATTATGCCTCAAGGGGCAGCTGTTGCCAAAAACATGCCAAGCCGGACATCAAATTCATGAGCCTCAGTTCTTACTGGCCATGAAATATCCAGTTAGCAAAAGAGGGGAAATAATGGAAATATAACAAACTAGAAGGAATCCCATATGGAAAGGAAACAAAGGGTGGAGTCTACCGTTGAGGCCAACCGTTTGAGAAGATCTCAGTGTGACGTCTGTTGCATATCCCGTCACAACTCACCGACGGTCAGCCAAGTATGAGTGTTTACAATCGATCTTTACCAATCTGAACGAAAAAGATGAAAACAACCTTTTGAAACTCACTTTAAAGGATTCAAGACTGCATCGTGAGTCAACAGTGACTCACGGGCGTAAAGAGGATATTTACCAAAATGGACGTCACGTGAATAAATACTTGAAGATCACGTGCTACACATCTTGAGCCTCAACCTCACAAACACTTAAGAACAGCCTTCCGGCTCAACACCTTGTATCGAATTGAGAAAAGCATCAATTTTCACGCCCAATATCTTGCGATGACCGATTTTCCAGAACTCCGCGACGTCGGTGGAGTGCGGGTGGCGATCGAGGGTTGTGTGAGTACCGATACTTCAGATCTCAGACTTGAGGATCTCATCATCTTCAACTCGGACCACGGCCTCGCTAACAGCTATATTACAGGGCCATGGCGCACTTGATGCGATTTACGGCGCGGTTGACGCGTCATGCGCTCAGCGGGGGTGGGACGGTGTCGATCTCGTCATCATTGGCGGCGATTTCCAGGCCACGCGCAATGCATCAGATCTCAACCTCATGTCGGTGCCGCCCAAATATCGCGCCATGGGCGACTTCCACCTCTACTATTCGGGCGCCCGCAAGGCGCCCTATCTGACGGTCTTTATCGGCGGCAACCACGAGGCGGCCGGCTACCTCTGGGAGCTGTTTTACGGCGGCTGGGTGGCGCCCAACATTTACTACTGGGGTGCGGCCAATGTTTTGCGTTTTGGACCGCTGCGCATCGCGGGCATGAGCGGCATCTGGAAGGGCACGGACTACCGCAAGGCGCACCATGAGCGACTGCCTTTCCGGCAGGACGACATAAAGAGCTTCTACCACGTGCGCGAGTTCGACGTGCGCAAATTGCTGCAGATTCGGGAGCCTGTCGATATTGGCATGAGCCACGACTGGCCACGGGCAATCGAGTGGCACGGCGACAACGAGCAGCTGTACCGCATGAAGCCGCACTTCCGGCGCGAGTCGATGGAGGGCACGCTAGGTAACACGGCGGCCGAGTACGTGCTGGACCGGCTGCGGCCGCGATTCTGGTTTTCGGCGCATATGCACTGCAAATTTGCGGCCATCAAGCAGTTTGAACCGCCGGCACCAGAAGAGGCCGTGCCACCAGTTGAAACAGTGCAGGCAGAAGCTGTCCCAAGTGCGCCCAAGTCAGCTCTCGTACTACCGCCACCAACACAGACTGCTGATACTGGGAACCCCGACGAGATCGATTTGGACCTTGACGACGACGAAGATGATGGTGGCAGTGCACCGCTTCCGGCAAAAGAACAGCTCAAGCCAGAATCTGCAGAGCAAAAGGAAGACAAAAAGAAGGAGGAGCCAGCACCATCAATCCCCAACATTGACGGCGTATCGAGCGAACTCCTGGCCCAACTACCAGCTTCGTTCCAGCGCCCAATTCAGTCACAAAATCAACAACAGCACCGGTCACATCATAAACCTGGGCAGCCAGTGCCCCCTACGATTACAAACACTCAAGTCAATTTCCTGGCTCTGGACAAGTGCTTGCCAGGGCGTCATTTCCTGCAGCTTTGTGAGATTGGGCCTGCCGACCCCGACTCAAAGGTGGAACCATCCGAGAAGCCGGCTGAAGCAGAGTCGAAGGAAGAATCGGTAGAGGGCGACGACACCGCCAAGCCTGGCCGCTTCCGACTTGAGTACGACCCAGAGTGGTTAGCCATCACACGCGTCTTTTCCAAGGACCTGACGATCGGCGAACGGAATGTGCCGGTGCCGCCTGATCAAGGCGAGGCACACTACCGCCCACTCATTGACGCCGAGCGTGCCTGGGTCGAGGAGAACATTGTGGCCAAGGGCCGCCTGGCTGTGCCCTACGACTTTGCCATTACGGCCCCCGTGCACGCGCCCGAGCCGGGCCAGCCTGAGACTTATGCCAAGGGCCAGCCGAACGAGTACACAAACCCGCACACCGCGACGTTTTGCGAGCTCATCCAAGTGCCCAACATTTGGCATGCGACCAAGCAGGAACGAGGCGAGCGAAAACAGCGTGGGCCAGGTGCTTCAGAACCGCGGCACCAGTACGGCGGTGGCGATGATAATCATGGCTATGGTGGAGGCAGAGGCGGCGGTGGCTACAGAGGCGGAGGAAGAGGTGGTGGTCGTGGACGTGGTGGATTTAATAGAGGCGGTCGTGGCCGTGGGAGAGGAGGCTACTATTAGGTGTTGTGGACGTCAAACTCAAAAGCACAAATATCAAGAGGCGTTATGAGATTTATAGAGCATAAAAAACGAACCGAGAAATTCATAACATAATGCATAAGAAAAGCGAGATGGTTTTCCCTGATATATTTTTAAAAAATGGTTACATTATGTAAACTGCAGAAGTATGGTATGCATGTCATCAAAATCGTCGTGGTGTTTTACATGAATGTGTCCCTTTCGTAAAAGCGAGACCTCCATGGGCAAAGGAGGCAAGCAGAGTGTGGGGGACTGGAGTTCTCTCTCCCACCAGCCACGCGGCAGACATACCAAAGCAGACAGCCAGCCGAAGCCGGAGCCGGCCGAAATGGCTGCACAGTTGAAAGCGTGGCTGGTGGTGACATATCATGTAAAAAAAATTCATTGGCTGAAACGCCGTAGAACAGCTAATACCAGACATGCCATCATAGTCATAAGGCAGTCAAATGAATAGCAGGTTTCCCGTATGTAATCGCCACTGAGTGCCAGTTTCAGGAATCAGATCGTGAAATGTGGCCTGGTCCATTCAAGGCGTTCTGTAAGCAGACCAGTGCCATCAGCCATACTGTAGGCTGACACTGGCGTTGGCGCGCGAGTACTGTGTATCGTGGGCTAAAGCAAACCGAGCAATCGAATGATTATCGTTTCGACCCCGAAGCCATGCGGCTGACGCTATAGTTAGGGCTTTCAGGTGTGTGCATTCAAGCAAGCTCTAAAAAGTCTGTTAGTCGTTTGGCCGATGGAGAAGGACTTCAAGGAAAGGAAATAGTATTAACGCACTGTCCATGCCAAGGTAGTCGGCGGCCATCAGCAGTTCAAGACACATCTCAGTAGGAATGTCGAGATCTGGGACGTCCTCCTTGTCGCGGTTCTTGTACCAGTACTGGAAGTATTCTGTGACCTTTTCGAGGATGGGGGTGCTGTGGCGAGTTAGCACAAGTTCATACAGAGTGACACAAGTGGCGATCATGATGATGGTGGGTTATTGTGTTGAAACGCCTCAGATCAAGTGTAGGCAATTAAATTTCATGCGGAACCGAAGGGCAGTTAGTCTTTGGAGACAAAGCTGCCCGTGGCTCTTTCAAACAGTTTCCACTGAGTTTTGCTTGATTCATCACAGGCGACAGGACTTTGTGCAATGTTCGAGTGAAAAGATGAGAAGATATTTAAAGGTGGAAAGAGGAAGAAGAAGGCATACCTAATTTCAGGGAACGTGCAGCGACCCGACCTGGCCTCTGAGAACTGGCTCTTGGGGTCCAGCATGCGCTTGATCACCGGGCTGACATCGGTGGCTGCACGCATCACGACAAACTCGAAGCCCTCGGCAGAGACGAGGGTAACGTATTCGCTCGCCATGGTTGTGATTGGGATGTGAAAGAGAAGAAAATAGAACTCAAAAAGAGCGGTCAGAAATTCGCAAGTCAGTTGCTACGAGCTGACTGGAGAGCGGATGTGTTGCTGGCCTCAAAGTTGCGAAAGCTTTTTCGAATATTGAAGTTGACCGGAAGCGGAAACTGGGTTGTGAGAAGAAAGAGTCAAAGAGAAACGCGAAAAGAAAGGTGGGGGGTCAAATCTATTTAAATGGTCGTGAAATCATTAAACTTCACGCGTTGGTGAAAAAACCACTAAATTCTTGTGGGTCCGATGCTTGCCTGTGATCAATGAGTAGTCAGCAGGGCACGGACCAATTCTGGCCATTATTGGAAGGATCCAGTGGATGACGCCCACGCCCAATGATCACCCCCTAACAACGACGGCCCGTTGCCCGGCTAACGCGTCCTTCAGTGCGTTTCAACACACGAAACAGGCAAAAAGTCAACTTATCACTTTAAGCTGCTCTTGCCGTGGAGCTCGCTCTTTCCATTTCGCCTCTCCGTCGCTCTTTCCTTCCTTCACTCTTTCCCTTTTCTCTCGAAATTCCAAGACCGTTTCATTCCTCACGAGAAAATCTTTACGATTAAGCATTTGTGGACATTTTCGGTTGCTGCCTTTTGACGATCGAGACTCGCCTTTGCTTTTTTTTTCTTTCTCCCTCTTCTCGCCAGCGACCCTGAGGTCGAGCCACACAACAGAAAATTATATCATCGATAATCCAACGGACACAACTGTCCAGTCGCTCACAAGATATTGTGACGACAAAACAATCAGCAATAAAGCGACAGTTCTTGAGTTCCGCCTGAGGCGGCGCTTTCGCCTTTCGCTCTCTTTTCGTCTTCTCTTCTCTTCTTCACCAACACTCTTTTATCCCATACTTTTGCCTCATCATGGCTTCGCAATACCGCAACTCTTACTACCAGCAACCTACGCGCGACACATACGAACACGGCATCCAGCGGCGGCCGACATCTGACCGCCTCGAGTCTCGGCCGACGCGGATAAGCGACACAAACACAATCAGCACAACTTCTTCGTCTTCCGGCCGCGAGTCGTCTGCGACCGCCATGACCAACATGACTGAGCCGCCGACGTACTCCAAGAAGATTGTCGTTGTGGGCGATGGTGGCTGTGGCAAGACATGTCTGCTTATCAGCTACAGCCAGGGCTACTTCCCAGAGGTAAGTCGGCCCGTACAGAGAATATCGATTTGAACATGCATGCTAACCCTTCCAGAAATACGTCCCAACCGTTTTCGAGAACTACATCACCTACCCGACACACCCGCCGTCCGGCAAGACGGTCGAGCTGGCACTCTGGGATACGGCCGGCCAGGAGGAGTACGACCGGCTGCGGCCACTGTCCTACCCCGAGACCGACCTCATCTTTGTGTGCTTTGCTATTGACTGCCCCAACTCGCTGGAGAACGTCATGGACAAGGTAAGCTCCGTGCACCCAGCATGATAAAATTGTTCCAGACCCCCTCTAACAAAACAGTGGTACCCCGAGGTCCTGCATTTCTGCCCCTACACGCCTCTGATCCTCGTCGGCCTCAAGTCCGATCTGCGCTTCAAGAAGACGTGCATCGACATGCTCAAGACGCAAGGTCTGACGCCCGTGACTACCGAGCAGGGCCTCGCCGTTGCCAAGAAGATGGGCGCCCAGTACATGGAGTGCAGCAGCAAGGAGATGAAGGGCGTCGACGAGATCTTTGAGCAGGCGCTGCTGACCGTTGTCGCCAACGACCGCAGAAATCTTGAGGCACAGGCCGCCAGCAGTGGCAAGAACACTGCCACTGGTACCGTTACCGCCGGCGGCAGCACTGGTGTCACTTTCAGCAACGGCAATGGCAACATCCCCATTGGCGGTGCAATGAAGCGCAAGAAGAGACGCTGCATTCCCTTGTAGGGCAGCGGATACATGCAAGCTTGGCAACTTGCCCAAGCCTGGCGGACGGGGCGTGGCACAGGCAAAAGCGGCAGAGGCGGTGCCGGTGCAGATGACTGCAGCCATGGTGAACATGGCGATGAAAGCATGCGATCGTACAAGGGGAAACGGCGAGGCGACGATTGCCAACGCAGGGTTTGCTGACACAGAGTACTCCCTTTGCATGCGCGAGCGCCCACACTACACACAACACAAACTCTACACACCAACTTCCCCAACTACACGCAACAGCACCAAAGTAATGATCCACATCTCAGCATGATATGACTACGAAACAGCACAACATATTTCTTTCCTTTCTAAATGTCTCGACTCCATCTATTTTTTGGCCGTCGACCCCTTGTTTTTTTACACGCATATTATTTTCCTCTCACCGCACCTTGCATCCTCCCTTTTTTGCTCTTTACAGGACCCCAGGGGAGCTCCACGGCTTTTTGTTGGTTCCTTTTGCTTGCTTGGCGCCACGCTCTCTTCTTTTTGGAGAGCACTTCTTTGGCTTCATTTCCCAATGCATCATATGCCGGCGACTGCGTCTTGTTTTGATTTCCAGGGGGTTTTTGCAAAAATATATTTTGGATGGCCGTATTGCTTGTGTTGTACGATTGGGGAGGGGAGACGGACTGTCCAAGTGGATGGGGTCCGTCTGCCCTGGATCAACTTTATTTTCCTTTGTAGCATGAAATATAACATTTTTGAATTTTGAATTACAATCAATAGACGACGGAAATATTATAATGTGTCCGTAAAAGGCCTCGCCGTAGCTTACCATAATAAATCACCCATATTAAACGCCATCCGTAACCAGTCCCTTAAATGCAAACCATCGTATCGCTCGTCCCTTTAACCTAGTAGTCAAAGTCCATATCTCCTCCTCGTGTTCGTCCCCGACCTGCCGATGATGCAGCCGCATCGTCATCATGGAGCTGTGTCGCGGCCTTTTCGTCTTCTTCGCCGTGCTGTTCGTGCTCTTCCTCGCCCTCGTGCCCTTGTTGGTCGTGCTCTTGCCCCTCTTCGTGTTCTTGGTCGTCACCTTCGCCCTCGCCGCCCGCAGTCGCTTCTGGCTCCGGCTCCTTGCCCATCACGCCTTCAAATTGCGACCACAGAGCCTCGACTGCCGAGAACTCGTTACCGACCTATACTGTTAGCGGGTGATGTATAAGTCATGAATCGTGGAGGGTGTTCAACTCACCGTCACGACGGCCTCGAGCGACCGGTTGAGTTTGTTGATGTTGGCAAGGACCTGCTCAAAGGACTGTATGTGTTAGGCCAGGCGTGGCATAGTATCCAGGAAGAAAAGACAAGCCTACCATTGCAATCTCGCCCATGAGAAGCTCGCGCTGCTGCTCAAAGTACGTCTTGCGAGCGGCGGCCGATGTTGACGCGCCGGCCGAACGCGACCCGCCCATCGCAGACGCGGCGCGCGAGTTGGACATTGTGTGGTGTGGAAACTGTTGAGTGTTGGGATAAGTGCCTGCGGTTGTAATGCAGCCAATGTGTTGCCGTTGTCGCCGCCGTCGTCGTCGTGTTGTTCGTGCCTTCCGTGATGTCTCCGCTTGGTGTGCCTTCTGTCTCGTGGCCTCGCGTATTGCCTTCCATCCCGGATACGCGCTTTCCCTCCAATTGCTAATTACGCGACGGGTAATAAAAGTGCGGGGCACGCTGTTTGGAGAATCTTGGAGGGGAAGGCGCAACTGGTCCAAGCTCCTCGTGATTTTGGGGGCACTTTACAGTGGACCCCTAGGCCATCCAGTGAGGGACGTCCTTTTGGCATCAACTTCACCTTTGCCATTCAACGAACCTTTTGCACACAAGAATCGCGATAGAACCACACCCCTCGGCATTCTTATGGTGGCAATTCTTTCCCACATCACTTCCCATTTTCCACTTTGCTTTGGCTTCCCACATCTATGAGAATGGGAGTTTCGCATGACACGCGTGAGGAAAGAGTAAATGAGCATTTTAGTCTCTTTTTGGGCATTTCTCTTGCTCTTAGTAGTTTCCGCCGCCTCGGCTCGACCTGTCACGAAAGCGACGGTTGTGGAGCTGTTCAAGGGAAAATCCTTTGCTGCTACGAAAAGATGACGAAAACGGTCCGCAACCGTGTTGAAGAGAAAAAAGAACGAAGGATTAAGAAAATTCTTACATGCATGTGGCTCTCCGGCACAATAAAAGACGAGATGACGCTCGGTGAGAAATGATAAGAACAGCGATAATGGGTTTTTTTTTTCACTCTTTATTTTCTTCCTCACTTCAACGTATCAAGATGTTACGAAATAAAATGTAATAAAATTGAACGCAAAATATTGTCATGTAAAAGAAAGACAGGGTAAAAGAGAGAATATGTTTCGCATTGATATTATCTAAGCAAGCAAGGATTAAATAAAAAGAAAGACATTATCAACATTTGATCCTTGCGATCTCGGTGTTTTACGCAGTCATACGGACCATGCAGCTTGGCCTCTTTGGACCGTATCCCGACTGCCTGCATTGTTTTCAGATGCCGGTCTGGGTGACACTGGCCGTGGAGATGGCAGTTTCTTCTCGGCACAAATGCCTGGTCTCTCACGGGCATGTAAGGTACTTCTAATCGGTATCTACTGACACAAGATTGAAGCGGTAAAACACCTCGGCGGAAAGCCCAACGTTTGCTGGCGCCGACAACTTTCTCACATACATGCAATATGACGGCAACTATGATGTTTGGAAACAGTTTGTATTTTCTTCAATTCAATTTAAGAAAAGTGCCCGAGTGTAAATACAGTTACATTAATGTGGTCAAAAACGCGAAAAAAATGTGAGAGAGAAAACGCTAATTTTTTTTTCATTGTGCCTTTTTTTTTCTTTTGTTGGTAAAAATGAGCTACCCGAGGAAGTGTCGATAGTGATTCATTGCCCTATCGCTTCGCAAAAAGCACCCAATCCTTGCCAATCTTGCTTTCCATTTAGTTGAGCTTGATGGCAACCGACTTGTTCTGGGTGTAGTTGGCCAGAGCAGCCTCGCCCAGCTCGCGGCCGATACCGGACTCCTTGTAGCCACCGAAGGGCAGCTGGTGGTGCAGGGCGTTGTAGCAGTTGACCCAGACGGTACCAGCGCGCAGGGCGTTGGAGATGCGGATGGCAGTGTTCAGGTCCTTGGTGTGGACGGCAGCGGCCAGACCGTAGTTGGAGTCGTTGCCCAGCTTGATAACCTCATCGGCGTCCTTGAACTTGGCCAGGGCGACGACGGGGCCGAAGATCTCCTCCTGCATGATCTTCATGTCCTGGCGGACATCGGCGAAGATGGTGGGCTGGATGAAGTAGCCCTTGTCGCCGTGGCGGTCGCCACCAGTAATGACGGTAGCGCCCTCGTCCTTGCCGGACTTGACGTAGTTCATGATGCGGTCGAACTGCAGCTGCGAAACCTGGGGGCCCTGGAAGGTCTCCTCGCTGAACGGGTCGCCAACCTTGTTCTGCTCGGCGCGGGCCTTGAAAGCAGCGACGAACTTGTCGTAGATGCCCTCCTGGACGTACACACGCGAACCGGCGCAGCAGCACTGGCCGTGGTTGAAGTAGATACCGAAGTTGACCCAGTTGATGGCCTCCTCGATGTCGGCGTCGTTAAAGACGATGTTGGGCGACTTGCCGCCGAGCTCAAGGGTGACCTTCTTGAGGTTGGAGGCAGCAGCAGCCTTCATGATGGTACGGCCGACAGCGGTGGAGCCAGTGAAGGCGACCTTGTCGATGCCCATGTGCGAGGAGATGGCGGCACCGGCGACCTTGCCGAAACCAGTGACAATGTTCAGGACACCAGGGGGGAAGCCGGCCTCCTTGACGAGGGGAGCGAAAGCCAGGGCAGACAGAGGGGTCTGCTCAGCGGTCTTGAGGATAATGGTGTTGCCGGTGGCCAGGGCAGGGCCGATCTTCCAGGCAAGCATCAGCAGGGGGAAGTTCCAGGGGATGATCTGACCGCAGACACCCAGAGCCTCGGAGCGGGTGTAGTGGAACATGTCGGGGGAGATGTCGATGGTCTTGCCGTCGATCTTGTCAGCCCAGCCGCCGTAGTAGCGCAGGCAGGCAACCACGGCACCGACATCGCCGCGGGCGTTGGTGATGGACTTGCCGTTGTCGAGCGACTCGACGGCGGCGAGCAGGTCAGCGTTCTTCTCGGCCAGGTCGGCAAGCTTGAACAGCAGATTGCCGCGCTCCTGGGGAGTGACACGGTTCCAGGTGTTGTCAAAGGCCTTGCGGGCAGCGTCGACAGCGATATCGATATCCTTCTCGGTGGCCTCGTGGACGGAGGTGATGACCTCCTCGGTCGAGGGGTTGATGACCTCGAAAGTCTTGCCCTCAACACCAGCAACGAACTCGTTGTTGATGAACCTGTGGGAGTTGTTAGTTCTTCCATCCTCGGGGCGCGGGCGCCAGGGTTATATCGTTGGCGCAAGGAGGCGCATAGATCCGTGGATCGAGGCGAATCGAGAAAAAAAGCACTTACAGGCCAGTGTTCAGGGTGATGTCACCCGTGACGGGAGTCTTCAGCTGAGCAGTAAGAGACATTGTGAAGTTGTGGATGTGAGGAAGAGAGGGGGTATCTGAGAAAAGAATCCGTTGGTTTTTGGAGGGGTATGAAGAAACAAGGCTGGATGAGATGAGGAGAAAGCACAGTGAAATAGACAAGAGAGAGAATGGAGAGAGAAACAAGAGAGAGGGGTTTCTGGGAATGAGCCGAAGGGGAGGAGGCGAGGCGTTTATATACGATGGATGCAAGCCGGATTTGGGAGGGGAACCAGGGGCAATGGGGAAATGGAAATGGCCAAGCAAGACGGAGAACCGAAACATACCCAAAAGGGAAAAAGGAAAAAAAAGTAAAATAAAAAAAGAGGGAAAGAGGGAACGAGAAGATGCGCGTGGGCAGCAGTGCCAAGCGGGCACCGCAGAACGAGGAAGGCGACGGGTCCAACAGTGCGACAGCGAGCAGGAGCAACCCATCAGAATGCGGCAGTCGCAGAAGCTCGTCCCCATGTTACTCGTGGAGCGGGGGCATCGCGTGCGTAGCTTGGAGCTTGCAAGCCGCAGAAAACCGGGGACTGGATTGCCTCTCCGGCCATCTCGGGGTAATGGGGAGCAGGAGCAGAGGAGCCAGCCACCAAGCGCGCAGAACTCCAGCGGTAGCGGCAGGTACGATTGGCTTTCGCCTCCAACTGCCCCCATAGCGCCTTCCACCTGTCGTCACAGACTGTTGCCAGCACCTTCCTCGCAGCAACTTACAGCATAATAAACTAGACCGCCCTGGAGGCAATGTTGCGACCTGATTTTTAATAGACGTAATAGATATCTAGCAGCACAGTAGAAGGCCCGTTTTCTGCCCTCTTGCCTGTTCATGAAAGACAGGCCTCCTCCACCTGGCGGCTTCATGATTTTGGCTGCGACTACCGACAGTCTTCCCCTCGCCGTTACTGTGGGTGTTTCCTTTCCGCCTTCAGCATGCCCTTTTTTCCATTTCCGTCCTGGCCAATTGCTCCCCGCACTCTGTAGATCCCTTGTTTCCTGGCCTGGAGCTGTCTGTTGGCCACTGGGAAGGTGCGACTGTGTGCTGGTTAATTGGTTTCCCCCTCACTCGTCACTGTCTTTTTTTCTCGATTGCCCCTCGCCCCCCATTATTGGCCCTGCCGTTTCAGTGGGAAAGAACAGGAAAGAGTGGTTCTGCGGCGTTTGCATTGCTGGCCACGCTGCTTATCCCCTAGAACGGTGCCCATCCGGTCTACGGGGCCAGCACGTCAACGGCTCCGCAGCAAACTGGTTAGCTCGGCCCCAGAAAGGGGTTGGCATCCTATCCGCAGCCTCTGATATTGCGCTGCGACCAGGACAGAGCAACACGCAGAACACAATGCACAGCGTCGCCCTGGAAAGTAAATTGACCACCTGACTGACCGCCCTAGTAGGCCAGGAGACGATCGCCGGCCTTGATTACTTTTTCTGCCAGATTGAGGCATCACCATATTCGACTCGGACTCGAGATCGTTCCTGTTCCGATTCCACCCCCCGGAATCCCACATATTCCAGCGAAAGTAGCAAAAGGCCACTGGTGGAATGCACGATGCGTATTTACAATGCCTGGCCGCGTTTCTCGTGTTCTCGTGCCCATCTTGTGGCTAACGGTGGCAGTCCCATGTCGCACCGTGTATCATCGCGTGCATCGTGTGTCATTGTGAGTGTTACTGGGCGTTGCTGGCTGGCCGGGCGCTCCTGCCTTTTGTGTGCTTGGGTGTCCTTGTGTACGGATATTCTTGTAGTAGTATCTTGGGACCCTCGGGACAATAGGTGGCGACTGCAGAGCGGCTCCGACATCAACGGCCTAGAAGGTGCGAAGGATGCCCACACGCCCCTAGGCCCCAGAGAAAAGTACTTGAGAGAGGGGTGGAGAGTTGCGTCAGTCGCAATGGCGCGAAACCCCTCCCCCACAGCAAGGCACGCTGCCAAAAAGCAAATAAAAATAAATCGCTAAATAAATGAAAAATACAGGGAGAGGCTTTCTTTTTTTTCGTCTCGACATGATGCGCTTGCCTAAACCCGGGCTAGCACCTGCCATGGTCATTCACCTTCCCGTGCCATTTCCAGCCAAACTGCACAGGGAACTTTGGTGAGGTTGGCACTTGGTTCTTCAGAAAAGGACAGGAAGTGACGACCAACATCGATGTCTTCCCACCACTTCTTTTCCAGAATGAACCCCTCTGTTGCTCCCTTCCCCATTTTGTCTCCTCTCCACCCCGCTGTGCGTGTCTCTCCTTCCCCCATTTGTGCCTTCCCCTCAAAAGTTTCCAACACCATCCCATCGGCATACGACGATAGGCATGCACGGCCCAAGCACTTCCACAGTGCCAGGGTGCATTCGGTCAAGTACGCGAGAGAGTGACTGAAATGCGCTGTGAGACAATGTATCTTTTAACGAGTAATACCGACATAGACCGCGGTTGCGATTTATGATATCTGCATGGCCACATCCTTCCCTTTGGAGATGGGGGACGGAGTTTTCACTTTGGCCGCGTAGATCCTTTTATTTGCAAAAAAAAAAAAAAGGAGGGATGAGAAAAGGCAAAGAAACGCACAAGCTTAACGCCAACGACTATCAGATGCGAATCCATCTCTTAACTAACAGCCAATACAAGCGCGTCAAACAACGAGGAGAAACACCACTTGCCAGCCCTTTCCCGCCCACAGTCCAATTTGTCTCCGGAGCCCCGAACTTTGGCGGACTTGCACTGTTCCTTGTCACCGAAAATAGCAAAAAAAGCGGGAAATTTGGACTGGGACTGACGCCAACGCGGCGCCGCCCATGTTAAAGTCCATGTCCATATCCATATCCACGCCCAATGTCCCTGACATGTTCTGTCCGAAGAGGTGATTTCTGACACCAAGTGCGACCTGCATTGCGCATCGTGATCTTGATACCCCATTCTGACCGTTCTATCCACTCGAACCACTCCCTGGAATATTTCATTCTCCATCCCAGAGACCTGACTGGACACCTGGCTTGTTTTATATCACGACCCGCCTGGTTACTCCAAAAATTGGCTTTCTTTCTCCAGATGCCAGCGCCGGCAGCTCACGCATCCGGGGATCACCCCTCGCCTGGTCCTTTCCAGGTACCTAGCCGACGAGTTTCGGCCTGGGCCTGGCTCCCCGGCCGTTCTTTCATGATGCACCTCGATGTGATGCGGGGATGTCAGCGAGTTGGAGTGCCGTTTATAGCTCTTTTCTTTGGGCGGTGCTTTTTGCCATCATCTGTATAGTGCCCTCGTCCTCCAATTTGGTTTGTCGTCAGATATCATACGCGTCCCATGGTCCACGATCCGACTGCTTACCCCAGCTTCATCCCACAAGGCCGATGTGGTATCTGAGAAATGCAATATCTACTGCGGGTGAGATAAAGACCACATAAGTCTATCCCGTCTGACCGGAAGGAGATAGTCCAATGCAAAAGTTTGATATTTGGGGACGAAAATGGAGAACAGGAGATGGAAGCGCAGTGGGCCGCCTCGTTTCTCAACTGTCAGCACGAACCTCTGCCTTTCCACAGATGTGGTCCCAGTTTTAGTCCCAATCGTGCCAGAAGCGCCAGATCATTCCCCGGACTCTGTCCTGCCACTCGAGCCACCTCTCCCATTGTCCAGTCGTAGTTGTAGTGTGTATGGGGTAGGTGGCATCCTTCCCCCGCTCCGTGTAAGTTGAGTGGCTGAAAGCAATGCCTGGCGCAAAGGCGAAGGATTCTAAAAAGTGACTTCGACCATGGCCTAAGAATCTAAAACTAAGTATCTTTACGGTGTATTCACACACAACTTCTACACAATAGTGCGAGTCTAATACAGAAATCGGTTCCGGCAGTCCGTCTCTTTTTTATCAACTTTGGGGTGGTGTTTGTTTGGTTTTTGGCGCGAGTGCGGAAGCCCCGCAAAGCCGAGACATACATACACACAGCTAAATTTCCAAAGTCAAGACAGATATCAACAGCAACACTTTCGGTTGTGCAGTGCTCCCCCAACCTGCATTTTTCTTTCTTCTTCTTTTTTACTTTCTTTCCTGGTTTCTTTTTCTCCTTCCATTCGAGGGGTATCTGTGCGTTTTTCCACCTCGTGCAGGCCGCCATTAATAATTCACCATTGACCTGTGAGGAGAAAACATAGCCCGGCCACTTTGTCTCGTTTGTTTTGCTTTCTCCGTTCTCCAGCCCGCGGCTTTGGCCCTCTCACGCCTCTATCTTTTTGCCATTGTCTCCAAGTCCAGGTCTCCAGCTCCCTGGGATCGTCGTTGCACGGCCGCCAGGGCGCCTCCATTAATTTGGAGAATCCGGGGCACAGGTGGCGAGTCGTGAGGTTATTTGGCAGTTTGGTTGCTTGACTGTCTGACCGTCTCAAGCTTGCCCCAACTATTTCGGTTATTTGTTCTTTCTTTCGAGACCATCATCCGCAACCTAACAATTGCTTTCAAATACCTTCACTTTTTTATTTCAAAGAACGAAGATTTGAAGTAGATTTAATCGTCTTTGTACGCTGCCGCACAGCGGAGGAAACTCGGTTTCGTATCTTCGAGGCAATGATGTGCAACCAGGCCACAGCCTGCGTACGAATCTATTCGTACTTGCGCATCGTCGACATCATGGCTTTTGGACTTTTGAACTACGGAGTACTTCCGCATCCGCTTCAAGACCTCACTCGAGCAAACTTTCTCTTTTAGGAAGTCTAGGTAAAGATCCGTTGCGGAGAAGTGAAGTGATTCGAGGGGGTGTATTGAGCCGTGTGTAAGCACAGTGTTGAATTATAGGCACTGTGCACTAACACCCAGTTCACAGTGTGGCTGAACTGCACGGCCACAATTGAAGATTCGGTACTTTGGAGAGATCAGAACAGCCCAGCGAACAACCCAAGTGCAACCATGAATTGGCCAGGGAAAGATTGATATTAAGTTCAAAACCATCTGTATTAATTGAGTATGATACGTAAAAGACCGTCCGATGTAACCAGCTCAGTCGCTATAGCAATCCTAATGCGACCAGTTTGCAAGTACCGATGAGAAAGGTGCTGCCACTCACTTAGACATTTGCCGTATACATTGAAGACTTTTCAAGACGAATATGGTTATGGAAAGCCATCTCTTCTAGTGCCCATCACAAAGCGACAGAAAGTCATCCATGATCTGGGGTATGGGGTATTTTTGGCCTGATCGCGTTGCCATTACGTCGTTTTCAGTCATCTCGAGTCTTGATGTGTATCAAAAGGCGGGGAGACGCTGGGGCAAGAAATAAGGGCAGCTATCCGGATTAACCCCGGAAAAACCTTGAAATTTTAATTATCCGGGCGCCTTCTACTTTTTCTGCCGCTCATCGTCCAACCTCGTTCCTGCATTCGTTATCGCAACGACCGACGACGACATTGTCAACGACTGCAGCAGCCGCCCTATCCATCCTTACCCTTTCTCATCTACCTCCATCGACGCCCCTGAATCTTCTTCTACCCGCACTCGGCGTTGCAAGCTGCCAGCCCCAATATCTCATCCCAATATCGCGGTTGGCGCAAAAGGTCTTGCTTCTTGTCGCAAGATCTTCGTCTCCACATCGATCTTTCCGCCTTTTTAGATACCCTCTGATTCACCCCCTCTTTCTCCATTGCCATCCAATAATAGCACCTGAGGTGCCAGCCCGCATGACGGAACCTAGCGGCGGCAGCACAGCTGCCGCCCCCGAGGCTGCACAGCCAATCGCGTCCGTCGAGGTCGTCGAGACAACACCCCATCCTCAGCCCTCCGAGCCGGCTCTGGCGCCGACCTCCGAGAATACACCTTCTGCCGTCGATGCCGAACCAACAGCGGACCCTAATGCCACGGCCATAGCTAAGACAATAGCCGATGCTATCACAACTAATGCTGTGACCGATGCATCACAACTAGCAAAAACAACAGAACCATCGGAACCACCATCACAACCGGTGCCATCGCCATCACAACCAGCGACACCGTCAGTAGCAGCTGTGCCGTCACCATCAATTGCACCAGTCGAGCCAGCATCAACCACAACAGCCCCAGCAGCAGCGTCGGTCGTGACAAATGCGCCAGCTGTGTCAACATCATCACCCGCACCAATTGCTTCACCCGCCCCGGTCGCGCCTGCCGTTTCTTCCACAACTCCCGCACCGTCCACACCTTCCATCCCAACGCCAGTCGCAGCTTCCACTCCGGCACCAGTCGCACCTACCACTTCAGTCCCCGCCGCACCTGCCGTCTCTGCGGCCTCTGCGCCTACCGCACCTTCAGTTCCAGCACCGACGGCGCCGACTGCACCTTCCGTACCGGAACCAGCGCCGTTGCTGCCACCAAACATCAAGAGCGAGCCTACCAACGACAGCTTTTCTGCGGTGACGGCAGCACTCGGCACTGGTCTGCTGGAATCCTTACAGAATGCTTTCAAGCGGCCACGAACGGACGACACCGACGGCGATGACGCCGCGCAGGGCAACGACGCGAAGAGGACCAAGACGGAACCTGCCCCGGAAGCACCAGTAGAGCCAGAGCCTCCAGCGGCAGAGGCTGCACCACAGATGATGGACCTTGAGGCGATGCTCAAGTCTGCACTCGGTTCAATGAACACTGGCCTTTCAATTCCTCCACCACCTCCGGCACCGGCAGCTGCTACCTCCTCTAACCCCGCGGCGCCTGCACCCACTTTGCTTCCTACTTCTTCAGCACCGGTTGCGGCCGTTACGCCCACAGTACCTGCGCCAGCTGCCTCGGCTACCTCGCAAGCCCCGATCTCGCTCACGCCGACTCCCGCTCCCTCGACACCCTCCCTCCCTACCGCTTCCGCCGCCATCACATCTCTACCGCCTCCTCCTCCACCACCAGCCCCAATAGCATCGCCACAGACAGTATGGAGGACACCAGCCCTGCCGAGCCCAGCGAAAGATGCGACAGTGTCAAGAAAAGACGTTGCATCGCCTGGGGGCTACTCAAGCAGTTTTGGAAAGAAGATGCGCTTCGCACAAAACCCGACGTATATCAGCCGATCAATGGGTCTGCCGTTACTTGGCAGCTATGTAAGTCTTGACTCTTGCCTTTCTCTTTACACACCCTAGTTACCAACCTCCTAACATATATAGGCTGTGCTACTCTTGTATGCGCTGAGCGAGAACCCTGGCCTGGGCCCGAAATCTGACACCGACGGCGAGGCAACCGAGACAGAGCTACGACGCGTTTATAAGGCGCTGCGCGGGGCTTTCCTTAGCACACGGAAGCTCTTCTCAGAGACAACTGCGATCCTGAACGTGGATGACTTGGATATCAAGGAGCCTGACGACCAGGAGACAATCCTCATGGCGAACATGGCCACGATATCCTCGAGCATCTTCGAAGATGAGGACATCTCTTTGGTTGAAGCGCACGATTACTTTCTGTCAACGTTTCTGCCAGAAGCCGACGCCCTCAGCAAGGATCTGGCCATGCTCTTTCTCAGTCTCAAGCACCGCACACTGGCCGCCGAGCTGGTCAAGTTGCCCGACGACGCAAAGCGGAGCAAGTTCCTGGAACGCTTGTTCCCGAACAATTTACAAGAGCAGTTGGAAAATATGCACCCCGACACGCCTCTTACAGAGTATGAGAAGGAATTCATGGGGGATATGATGGTCGCCAAAGAGCGACTGCTTGAGGCGGCCAAGACTAACGAATCAAGGCGTGAGTGCATGCAGCCCCCTACTCCACGTTCATTGTCGATAAGCCGCTAACATATTGCAGGTCAACTCCAGGAACGGTATACACTCGATGGCTTCCGGGACGAACTTAGTGCCTACCTGCGGGCGAACATCGACGTTGTCCTGCGCTATGCGGAGCTGCATGGCATTGAGATTCCCGGTGACGACGACGGCAACGGTGACGAGTCTGACATTGCGATGGAAGATGCCGAGCCAGCCATGCCTGACGCCACCAACGGTACAGACTATGCTGCCATGGGTGACAGCATTGCCTCGATGCTGTCAGCTGCGATGGCGTCATCAGGCGGTCTCGCAGCAGCAGTGGCAGCAGCACCGGCACAGCCGCCACAGCAGCCTGCCAGCGGCACTGCTCCCGTGGTGATTGATTCTGCTCCGAACGGCGCTGTCAGCAGCCGGCCAGCCCTGGAGGCATTGCCGACGGCTACGGACGTGAGCAGGTTGATCCAGAATGCCGTTCAACAGTCCGAAGCACGGATGACGTCGCAATCGCAATCGCAATCACCGCAGGTGGCACATACCACGGCCCCGGCAGCGCCATCCTCGACAATAACATCGAGCCTGCTCGCAACACCGTCTGTTCGCGCGCATACGACAGGAACGACGGCAACCGGGCCGACAGCTGCAGCTTCTGCACCGGCCGAGAGCAAGATGGATCTGACCGGCCTGACAAAGCTGATTCAGGACAAGCTCGGCCAGGATGCGCAGAACGCGCAGCAGTCGCAGACCCCAGCGCCGGCTCTTGCTCCAACGCCAGCATACAACCCGCAGCAGACCCAGTCTCCCGTCGTCGCACAAGCAAATGGTAGGTTCTCTTTGATCAACGGCATGTTTTATTACGCCAAGTTTGACCCAACTAACACCACCCAGCTGCCCTATCTAGCATGCAAAACACGTTTGCCAACAACCTGGCCATGTACAACCGTACACCCGCGTACCCCTACCAACAAGTGCCTCCAACAGCTCCTCCGCCACCTCCCCAGCCGCAGCAACAGCATGTCAACACAATGAACGGCGGCAACGGATCCCTCCCGCCGAACCAGTCGTCACCGAGTGCCATTCTCTATCAGCAAGCCCGCCAAGCCGCCGCGTCCAAGACGCAGGGCCACCAGCGCCGTGAAGGTCTGCACAGCACTCGCCGCCCGTGGTCCCCTGACGAGGAGCAGGCGCTCATGGCCGGCCTAGACATGGTCAAGGGGCCGCACTGGTCACAGATCCTGCAGCTGTTTGGCGCCAACGGAACCATTTCGGACATCCTCAAGGACCGCAGCCAGGTGCAGCTCAAGGACAAGGCTCGCAACCTCAAGCTGTTCTTCCTCAAGGCCAACACAGAGATGCCGTACTATCTCAAGTGCGTGACTGGCGAGCTTAAGACACGGGCGCCAAGCCAGGCAGCGCGGAAGGAGGCCGAGGAACGCGCGCGGGCCACCAACAAAGAGGAACAGGCACGGGTGCAGGGTATCATGACACTCGCCGGCGGTCTTCAGGACAACAAGGTCCAGCAGGGTACGGGGCAGGCTCAGTCTCAGTCTCAGGCCCAGGCCCAGGCCCAGGCCCAGGCCCAGGTCTCGTCGCCGGCTACTGCCAGCCCGGCCAAGGCCCCTGCCACTGTTGCACCTGCTACTGCTCACAATGCCGCACACAATGGCGCCCCGAACGGCAACGTACCCGTCAATGGAGCCCCCCGTCCGGTTGCACCGCTTGCGCCCAACAGTGCACCAAACGGCGCTGGCGCAGCCGGTGCTGCTCCGCGTGTTAACACACCATCGGCTGTGCAGAATATTGCTCCTAGCCAGCCCATGAGCAGCTTGCCGGCTCGCATCGCCAGTGCAACGCAGCTTTCGCCTGCTGTCCAGAAGCAACTGCAGCAAATCCAACAGCAACGGCAATTACAGCAGCAGCAACAAGCCCAGCAGGCCAAACAGCAGGCGCAGCTTCCACGGAGTCCGGCTACAACGGCCGCAGGAACGACCACGGGCGCAACTACTGGCACAGCCGGTGCAGGTACCGGTGCTGCTGGAAGCACTGTGCCCAAGCGGACTCCTGTGACCGCCGCAGACATTGCTCTCGCTGCTTCTCAGGGCGGCTACTCGGCGACGGCACAAGCCCTAGCGAACCAACAGGCCAACGGGTCGGCGGCGTCCTCATTTGTGCGGCCACTTTTGGCATCGGGCGGCCGCCTTGGTGTATCCTCACTGCCGCTGACCACATCGGCCTCGATCAGGTCCGCGACCGCCGATCTCACGGCCGGCATGACGGCAGCCATCAACAACGCCATCAACAACGCGGCCATAAGCAACGCTGCCTTTGCAGCACGGCCGACGTCGACAATGCTGACGGCTGCGCAACGTCTGGCTGCCAACCGTGGTGCGTCTACTAGCCCTAGCCGGTCGCCCGCTCCTCAGCAGCGGCCCACGCAGTCTTCGCCGTCGCCGATCCGCAGCCTGCCGCCCCAGTCGTCTGCCCAAACTGCTGCCAGACCAACCCAGCCAGCGACTACAGCTACTGGACAGAACTCGCCAGCCCAAACAGCTCGCTCCATCGCGTCTCCTTCAACGGTTGCTGGATCTGCTCCTGCGACACCCCAACTGCAGAACAAAGCTCCAGCGCAGGTTCCAGCTGCAGCTGCTGCACCCGCGACGACAGCACCGACTACTACTGCAGCCTCTGCGCCTGCGGCCATTCCTGCAAAGGCACCTGTAACAACGGCGGCGGCGGCGGCACCGGTTACTACTGCTCCAGCAGCTGCACCGGCCAAAGTAGCCACCCCGACAACTACGGCCCCGGCTACGGTTCCAGCTGCTGCTACTCCCCAACAACCCGAGGATCGCCTGTGGATGCTCCAGCAGCATGTCAGTGCTACTAATCCTGCTGCTGCCGCGCCTGCCGCTGCCACGACCACGCCAGCCAACGGTGTTGCAAACACATCTGCCAACAAGCCGTCTCCTGCCCCTGTGTCTGTTGCCACTATTGCTACCTCCACCTCCAACTCCACACCCGCTCCTGCTGTTGTGGCACCTACTCCTACACCTGCTGCCGTTCCTACGCCTCCTCCCGCCAAACCGGCACCTCCTCTCATCTCCCAACAACAACAGCAGCAGCAACAGCTCAAGCAAGAACAGCAAGACGAAGCCTCGGAAGAGTCTGTCTTGCGTCGACTCTTGGCCACTCCTCCCAACTAAAGGACGCAGGCGTGGTCATATCCGTGACCATGATGGCTGTATCTTCTTGCTCCCCTTTTCTCATTATTCTCCTACGGTGTATCACGCCTGTTTATTATTTTTTACGCCCTTGCTTTCAAGCCTTTTTGTGTTACATTACTCTCTATTTGTTCGTTCTTCTTATGTATTATGTCTACTGACGACTGTTTTTCGGGGGCTGTTTTTTATATATTTCTTTCTTTCTTTTGGCTGGCGTCTGGTCGTTACGGCTCTTTGCTTTCTTGCTTTCTTTCTTCTTATATCTATACGGATTGTTTAGTCCTTAGTTTTTTTTTGGCTTGGGCGCGGCGATTGGACATGGAGGCCTACAGGAAGACGCCTCCTAAAAGTTACAGACATTGTGCAGGACTGTTCGAGTCAACACGCATAGAAAAGTGTCATATTTCATTACTTTTTTTGCTTAGCAAAGTCAATGTTAGATTCCCCATTACGCGCAACAAAGATTATTTGTATTCACCTTTCTTGCCTACATTTGCGTGAAGATATGCCCATGATATAAAAGTGAATAAAATTTGGTGAAGTGCCGGTGAAGTCTGGAATCTCCACTCGTATAACTTTCCTCTAATTTTGCCTGGTCAATCATTGACCGACCTGATTCGATAGGATGCGCCTCTCTATCTCAGAGAAGGATGGGCCGGGAAGGTGAGAACCAGATGTGCCATCACCTCTTGTAGATCGTACCTGTCATCAAGTCATCCATTCATCCATCAGTCAACCACCACCAGGCCACGCAGGCATTCATATTTTACATCTCGCCGAAGTCGGGACTGGCAATATTCACCCGCCCCCGCCCCTCATCGACTCAGAATCTTGATGTTCCTGCTCCTCTTATTCCAGAGGGTGTGAAAATCAAAAGAAGGATCAGGTTCGATTTGACCATGAAGTGGCCGACCGCTTCACGGCCACACCTTTTTTGTCCAGAATCTTGTAATGATGGCCAATGAACAACTATGAAATTAGACAGTGACATGACAATCCCACGCCTCATGCAGCCAATATGACACGACGCTCTTTCTTTTCACGTCAGAGACGACATGTGAAGTCATGACGCGGCGAGATGGAGTCTGGAGTCGGGAGGGAGAGAGGGGGCCCAAGGGTGACAGTCATCCGCCTTTTTGGCTCGACCCAGATCCTGTTGCCGCCACCAAATGTCGGACTCGATCGCACGAACTCGACCAGCATCCTCACATAACCCATGCTGTCAAACGACTGGCCAGCTGGTCAGAAAAGTAAATAATACGTCAAGGAGACGGGAAAACACAGTCTCCGGCGGGAGATCTTAAAGTTCGGGTTTTGAAAACCAAAACTCAATGATCCTGAAGGAGCCCAATGTGGTATGCCGAGACAATATGATCCATTGTCACAACTTATTTTCTGTTGAAAACGGCAAGGGATCTTTTGATGAAAAAAGGTTGACGCCGAATACCAGATATCAAGGTGGAGTGGGCCAGCTGCTGCCTAGATGCAGGAGAGGGGGTGTACAGAGGCGTACATAGAGAGGATTGGAGATGCATAAACAAGTCACAAGTCACGAGGCTCTGCAATGAGGCTTAAAAATAACGGGCTGTGACGAATCGGTGTTCACTTTGCATTGTTTATTGGCATACTTTGTTGATGCTTGGATTTTTGGTATTTTGTATTTTGATGATAATGGCAAGCCGATGAGGGCGTCCTTACAAAAAGGTGCCTTTGAGTCTATGGAGTAAATGAAAAATGAAAATCAAACCGAAAGAGACACAGCAAACAGAACGGGACAAAATATGTGTTGAAAGATTGTGCCGATATCAAAATGACTCTTCGCAGTTGCACGAAATCAAAAATGAAATAAAAAATGAAAAGTGAAAAATGAAAAATGAAACCAAAAATGAAATGGTGTGAGGGGGTATCCGTATAAACCTTGCTGTCTCGTTTTTGCCCCTTTGTGAAGAGAGTGCGACCATTGAAGGCCCCCGTGGTCTCTCTTCCGATGTGTTCCTCCTCTTATCTAAAAATGGTGTGTGTGGTATCCCTCGTGCTATTTCCCGGGTGAAGTCCATCGAATACATGATATAAAAACAATACAATAGTGTGGTGGACAAGAGGTATAGTAACAGTAAAAAAACAAAAACAAAAATTCCCCTTTCAGCGGGCAATGGTTGACATCACCGCCGAGGAATATGTACATGATGTGGTATATCTCTTCTTCTTCAGCGTTCTCCTTCCTTCCCATAGCGTTATACATGACAGCTGGTATGTGGTAGTTATACATGATGCCCCTCCCTAATTCTATAAACCCAAAATATGAAAATGAAATAAAAAAAGAAAATGATGAAAAAAGAGAAGAAAGAGAAAAAATTGCAAGTGCAGAGCGCGGGAAAAATGACACATTTGTGTTCCGATCAGCCCCTGCCGCCACAAACCCCCCAGTCCCCAGTCATTGTTGCACATCCCCTCGTTGTCAAAAAGTAGTCACCCGTCGTACAAATCGTAACGGCCAATCCCGTTACTGGACGAAAAATAGGAAAAAGAGGAAATGTCTCACAAAGGAGACCCGAGGATGTGAAAAGCGTAGAAATGGAAACATTGTGGTATGTGAGAAAGTGAAAATGAGAATCAAATATGAGAAAGAATAAAATCCCAAAAAAATGCCAGGTAAAAAGTACAGGATAAAAATGGTGTGTAAGTGGTGCCGTCGAAAAGGAGAAAGAGAACCAAAAATGAAAAGAAAAAACTGCAGCGTGTGTCATCGAAGAACGTAAATGTGCTGGAGCGTGCTGGTTTAGTTGCATCGTGGTCACCGGTGAGGCAAGCGAGTACTGTATGGGTTGCCGTAAGAGTCATACTCGACATGGACCTCGGGGCGGATGCTGGTCCGCGTTGTCATGTCACCCCGCGGCGACATGAGCCCAGATGACGATGATAATGGCACACCGTAGCCGGGGGCCGGCGGCTGCTGCGGATAGCCCTGGGGGTTGTGCGTGTAGTAGCCGCCGTTACCAGTCATGCCAGACGCAACGCCCATCACACTGGCTGACTGGGCTGAGCGGGGCACGCCCTTGTTCGGTGACATGGGCGGCGGGATCATGTTGGACTGGCGCTGGGATGCGTTGAGGTTGGTTTGCGTGAGGCCTGACGGGCCAGGGCCATAGCCCTCGACATAGCTGCCACGGCGCATCCGCGACTGTGGGGGACAATTGCCGCTGTCGTTGCTCGTGTTGCTGCCGCTGCTCCCTTGGCCGCTGCTGCCGCTCTTGTGGTGCTTTTGCGAGGAAGATGAGGCGGCTGACGAGGCGGTGCTGTCGTTGAGGCTGTCGTCCTTTGAGTCGAACCGCTGCGAGAGGCGGGTCTTTTGGTCCTTGGGTGCGCGGTCCCGGTCTCTCTCACGTTCACGTTCACGGTCGTGGTCACGATCGTGGCGGCTGCCGGAGCGCGACAGCTTGGCCGTGCTCGTGCTGCTGCTGCTGCCGACCTTGGCGCGCGAGCTGCCGTGGCTGCTGCTGCCCGAGCTGGTGCCGCTGCCAGAGCTGCTGATGTTCTTGCTCGAGGACTTACCCTCCTTCCTTGACGAAGACGACTTGGTCGTGGAGGTGGTCGAGGTAGGGGGCTCCGCGTTTCCGAGGTGGCTAGAGGGGTGGTGAGGGCTGGTTCCGGGCGTTCCATAGGCGGGTGCCATATTGTCCTGCATCTCGTTGAGACGTGCGTTGGACTTGGCCAGCTCCTCTTTGAGGTCGTCGATCGTGTCCTGGAGCTCATCGTTTTCCTTGTTGGCGTCCTTGAGCTGGGATTTCAGCTCTTTGATCTCCTTGAACATGCCCTTCTTCTCCTCCTCGAGCTGCTCGTTGGCCTCAATCAGTTTGTGCCACTTGGACTCGGCTTCCGATTTCTCCTTCTTGGCCTCCACCAACTCGTCCTTGAGGTCGTCCACCCGGCCCATCCAGTCGTCCCGCTCGGCAAGCACGCCGCGGTAGGCCTCCTGGAGAGCGGGGAGGTCGTTCCAATGGCTGCCGCTGGAGTAGCGGCCGCCGGAAGCGCCGGCGGGGTAGTCACCGCTCACTGAGCCGTGGTCCGAGTTGCTCGCATAGCGAGACGACACGCCGCTCGACGGCGGCGAGTCGCGAAAGTTAACTCTCCTTCCGGACATCCTGACGGGTTCGGTCTCGAATCTCTAGAGGGAGAGTGGGATATCCTGAGTCCTAAATATTGTGTGCCGCAAGGGCGGGTGTCGGTTGTCGGTGTGTGTCTTCGTAGTCTAGTATGCGTGGTGTATGTAGGAGGAAGTGCTGTTGTTTGTCGAGCTCTCCTTGGTCGAAGTATATCTCGTCGTGCTCCGTTACTCTCACTCTCGTCCACCAGGTGTGCGTGCTAGTTTAGGGCGAGCCCTTCCTTTGGGATATGCTATGTATGCTCCTTGCCGGTCAAGTGCATGCAGATGCGTTGTACTCTCGTGCTGCACGTTTGTGTGCGGAAATGGTATGGTTTGATCGTGCGCGTCGAAGAAAACGGAGAGCGGCGAATGCGCAAAAAGATAAAGATGCAGGTATGGCGTGGCTATGACTGGATGGCCGGACAAACGTAATTCTTAGGGCAAGACAGGTGGTTGACAGGTGTAAACAGAGGAGAAGAACCGTCAAGAGTGGTCGAGAGAAAGCAAGAATGACAGAGAGAAAAAAAATTAAAGAATAAAAAATAAGAATGTGAGCCAAGAGAGGAGAGAAGATGCGGGAACTAGGAGAAAGTCGGTGGGAGGATGACGGGCTGCAAGCTGCAGAGGTGCCCAAGGGTATAAGAGGGTTTTCTGGAATATGAGAGAAAAAAGGGGGGCCGTCTGCAGGAGAAACGAGTAGGAGAAAATGCAGAGTACGGAGTATTCTGTGGCAGGAATAAAAATAAGAATAAGAAGAAAAAGGCGGAATGCAAGCGACTGTCCTACAATTGGACAGACGGGCAGCAACTGAGCAGCACAACTCGACGGATTGTTGGCCGGTTATGCACGAAAATAAAGGAAAGAAAAAAGGTGACAATAACAGAGAGATCCCGAGTAATAAGAGTCCGTTCACAGTGCACTTAAGGTTTCCCTCGGAGGCTCAAAATGGACACAGAAAGGGCACAAAAAAGACCATAAAATGAGAAGAGAACACAATATGCCACAAAAAGGACACAGAAAGACTCACAAACAGAAAAGGCGCAGAAAATGTGAGCAAAAGAGCGAGGGAGGGAGGGAAAAAGATTGGGCAAATTGGGCGCAGTATTAGTGCGCAGTTGGGCTGTGCAGAGACGCGGCAAGGCTGCGAAAGGATAAAGTGGTTGGGCTCCAACGTATAAGACAGGGATTGAGCCTAATGCGGCGAAAATTTTTCAGTATTATTAGAAGGGAGACCAGGGGAGCCCCTTTTCTGGGACCCTTTTGGAATGAAAGTGAGGTTGAAAAGAGATTGGAAAGAGTGTGTCGTGAGAAAAAAGAAAAGAAAGAAGAAAGAAGGAAGAAGGAAGAAAAAATAAAAGAGAGCGAGAGCCAAAAAGAAAGTTTGTAGGCAGGACAAGTTAATGAGTGACAAGATATTGACAGGAAATACCGCCAGGCAGACGAGTCACTCGCTGAACCTCAAAGAAAAAGGCGGGCGCCTTGTATTTTCTTTCTTCCGGAAGAAGAAGTTTGGCTGTAAGTGCTGGAGAAATGAAGCCGGGGGAGGGGTGTGTGTGCGGGAACAATTGCGTGAGTGTGGATGAAAGGTGTGGGTGACTTTCGAAATAGCGTTGCTCGAAAAGGGAAAAAAGGCGACTTGAGACTGGAGAATAACGAGGGACGCCAGTTTGGCGGGCAGGTGTGGGAAGGGCCGGGATGCCGCGCAGGAGTGGAGGCAGCCCGTCAGGAAGATGGAGGAGGAGCCCGCACAGGGATGTTTGGGGGCTGGTTTGGTGTTTTTTTGCTGGGATCTGTGCTAGGATTTGTGCTTGAATTTGGTGCTTATTGTTGATGGGATCGTGAGTCGGGATGATCGAGAATTCAAACGATCGTCGACGACTTGCAGAAGAAGGAAAAGAAGCAGCCAGAACGACACATCTGGCTGCAGCCACCTTATATCTGATCCGAATCGACCAAACGGCTCGTTGTTGAGAGGATCCGGCTGGTCAAAAGCGTTTGCCTTGATGTCCCTCGACGTTGCCTTGTCGATATTGAATATCTGTAATGTTCTGTGATTTGTCGTCGAGTCCCTTGCACTCGCCCTCTTCCTTCAGATTGCTCCCTCTTCCTTTGCCTGTTCGCTTTCCTCGTGTGTGCTGTGGTTCTCGATGGTTCGCCGCCAATTGTCGTCTTTTACCGTCTTCGGCACTGTCGTCTGACCACCGTTTGCCGTGTTGAGGTCGGTCCTGGTCAGGCACACCAGGCGGCTCATGAGGCGTGCAAAAAGAGGCTCTGTGACTCTATTCAGTGTTTATTAACTCTTTCAGTCACATCAGAGAGACCTGTTGAGCCCTGTCGAGCCCTGTCGAGCCCTGTCGAGCCCTGTCGTCCTCGGCTCCTGGCGTCTGTTTCGCGTGTCTGCCTAGACGGGGTGCCTTCGGACACCCGTTTTTGCATGGGGTTGGCCGTTGGGGAAGAAGACCTCAGGACAAAACGAAGAGGAAAAGAGGGTGTGAAGCCTGCGGCTGCCTTGGAAGCAACGGACACGATGGACCTATCACAGCTCGCGCGCGTGGAAAGAAAGGATTCTGGTCGGGGTATCGTCAGTTATCATGTTCTTCAGTCTGTGAAAAAGTCCTCGGTGTCGTTTTGTCCTTCGATCGCCTTTCTTTTCTCTAATTTCCTATTTGGGGATTGTGGGGGTTCTCTCTCTCTCATCTTCTCTTATATTTTGTCGACCTCGAGCCATCCCCGTTGGAATGTTGTCGTGCAGTGCTTTCGGTCCCCCGTTGTCCTTGGCCCTTGTGTGCAAGGCCCAGCAGGAGCGCAGACGATTGGCTGCACAGTGCATGCCGGTCACTCCCTCGCAATTTTGGCCTTGACACTTGACAAGCCCTCCCTCTTCCTTTGCTTCGTCACCCTTCTTCTTCTCCGTATTCTGTGACTCACCTCGTCATTCTGCAGCTGCGAACACGGCCAGCAACACAGGCCAGAGCGCCTCGTTGTTAATGCATCCAGTGTCCAGTCGTGCAGGGGTGTCGCAGCTTTTGCTGTAATACTATGGAGGATCGCTGTGTTCTGTGGCTCTGTGGCTTGTTTGCGCGTCTGCTTGTGACAGAGAATCCTCTTGGCAGTTGATTTTCTCCTTCTGCCTTCTTCTCTTGGTTTCGGCACCCCTTGTCGCAAACGTGTGCTCCAGTGTGCGATTCTTTTCTTTTCTTCTGTTCTTCTCTCTAAATAGCCTTTTCTTCTTGTGACGACACGGCCCCGATCCATCCGCTGCTCATTTCGTTTCTGATGGGTCGTGTCTGTCGCGCGCGCTCAGCTCTTGTGTCGCAATCTTGTCGTTTTCTTTCTTTTTGCGGGCGTTCCTCTCTGTTGGTATTGCAACCCCGGTCTCTTTTTTGCTTTTGTGCGTGTGTCTCTTGTTTTTTCTTCCCCTCGGTAATTTGATCTACGTTTCCGGCTTCTTTTCTCATTGTTCCTTCCCTTGTGAGATCCATGCATACCCTTTGCTCCTTCCCATCTTCCCAGGCCCCTTCCCTTGTGTTCTTTCTTCTTTCCCTTTCCGTCTCACTGCGGGATAAAAAAACATTGGCTCTTTCCTTTTGTTCTCACCCCAACGCACAGCGCTTGCTCCTGCCCCTCTCGACGTGTATTTTGTGGGACGTGGCTTCCTCGTCCCCTAAATTTTCCGCGGAATCGTACCTTCCCCCTCTCGATTGACATTTTTGAGGACAATAGGATTGAAGTGATCGCTCTTCTCTGGGTCGCCTTTCTTGTCTTGGATTGACGTGCAAGGGACCGTCCCGAGAAGCCAGGACCAAACGGCGTGCGGGCACCATTTTGGCGTAAAGTGTGGAGGGGGTAAAAAACGGCGGGCCTCAGCGGGGTACAAGGTACCTTAACCACTGAACAGGGCTGAGACAGTACATGTGTCCTGCTGATTTGCCCTATCTGTGCTTTGTACCTCGTTCCCTGTCCAGTCCATTGCTCCTTCTCCAAAACGTTTTGCGCGCGTCGCACCTACCTGCCCGTGTCATTTTCCCACCAGTTTTTTGTTCCTCGTCCCTGCACCACGCCGAGATTGCTGTCCTGCCCCACTTGCCAAATCAGGAGTGTAAGTGAGGAAGCCACTGTCCGTCTTGTCCAACGGCAGAGAAGGAGCGACACAAAGACGAACAACAACAGCAACGGCAGTAACAACAACAAACATATGATGACGACGCGCTCCTTCTTTTAATATCGACAAATGGTAGTTGTTATATAAAAAGCATTGGCCAGCACAAACACCCCCTTATCTCATGCTTGTCGCACCTTTGGATTTTATGCACCTATTGTAAGGATCTTCAAGGAATCGATTCACCATATTCTCACAGCCTGTAGATTCCAACCCCCGGTGCAAGATTCCAGGTGAGAAGTCCGGCGGATTTGTAAAACAGCAAATCGGAAGAAAATCAAAGCAATCGCGGCTTCTGTTGGCAATTGGGGAAAGTGCGAACGATCTTTCGTGGTCCAATTTAGGAGAGTGAAATCGCAATCGCGAACTCCGAATTTGGCAGGCACATTACAAGCACACCTGGCAACTGGTTAAACTGCGATATCACCAAGTGCCTTCCTTATCACTTGATAAATTCGCGGGAAATATCAACGGGAAAATTCTGGATTCTCACTGCAGCCCACCACTTACATCGACTTGCATCGTGGTTCTATCGTTTCTCGGGCCTTGTTCCTTTCCCGTCGCCCACGCTTGTTGCCGAGCCTTTTCGCCTTTCTGTTCCGCATGTCCAAGAACGGGAAGGCGCGTCGAATTTCATCTATGTCGGGCATTCCTTTACACCCGCGTTCTATTTGTGTTCCATCTGCATATTTTATATCTTTTTTCCCTCTCAATCACTTCTTGCATCTACCGAAATATTGCCATGTGTTGTCTCTGCATCTCTCATCTTTTGAGGCCCGCCGTTCCTTGGCCCTTGGCCATCTTATGGCTGTCCCGAATATTGTGTCCACCGGGAGCCGAGTTGACTTGCCAAACGGGCGGGGATCCTTTTCTCCCCTCCTTTTAAACTTTTTCTTTCTAGTGTGCTGTTTGGCTCACTCCCGCTTGCCTTCCTGGCGGCGATCGGGAGTGCGACGTACCACTTCCTCCCGATGCAACGCTGTTGGAGACAAAATCCTCACAGCCGCGGGGTTCTCCATTTCCCGCATCTTTACCGTCCTAAAATCATGTGCTCTTGCGGCGTTGGCAAACGGCAGATGGAGAGAGACCCTGGCTATTTCTGTCGGTCAACCTCAGAAGATATCTGTGTAAACAAACAGTTACGGACGACCGGTGTTAATGTTTACGGATTGTGTACTGAGTGAGATATAGCGACACTGCTTCGGACCGTTGCGTAGACATCTAAATAGCCGCATATCGTGTTTGTTGCCAGGACAAAGCCGGTAAAATTGATACTGGTGTCGCTATATGTCAGTATGTCGGTGCTCCGGGGCTGTAAGAAATCAACAGTATGAGCTAAAGCACAGATGCACAGCACTGAGATGGCTGCATATTTCTCCAGGATTCAATGTGAGGAAATCGTCAATATTCAAGAAACAGCAGTGGCTACTAGATGGTAGATTTCGCTCGTGTCACCCTTTTCTTTGGGGGGTTTATTGAATTCTTTAAAATTAGATTTATCTAGTTTAATAATATAGATGTATTTCGCATTGTTGCTAAAGACTAAATAAAAAAGGTTGAAGATTTTTTTTCCCTTTTTTTTTAAAAAAAAGGGTAGAATAAAACGACACAAATTATGGCCGAAAATAATCTTACGATCAAGATAAAATTGATTTTTATAGGGGTTTTATATTTACTATACTAAACTACTTGTGAATTGGATTGGTGTCGGCCGGCATGCTTGAGTCCATCACTCATGAAAAGTGTGCGCAAAACGAGGTTGATATTGCAGCAAAAGAGATAAAACGAATGGCCCTCCAAAACTTAATGACTTCCAATCTCTAAAAAGGTGATAAACATGATGAGAATATGATGCAGGAATAATACAATAAAATACAAAACAGAACAATCAAGACCAAAGAAAACCAAACAAGCAAATAGACAGTGCTAGATCATAGTTCATAGAAACCAGATCGAGTACAATTCCGAATGTAAAGCAGTCCCACCCCAAATCCCTCCTCGTCTATTGCCGGGGTCCGTCTCTTCTTCATCAAATGTGATAATGTAGTGTTCTGGTCGAGTGATGGTTGTTCTGTCAATCTGGTATCGTTGCCGATGATGTCTATTGGTGGAGGCGTCATTACGACTGTGTATCTTGATATTGGTGATCGATGTTGGCTTTCGCCGATGTTTTGATATTTTGTGCTCCTATTCGGATGTTCAGGAGCACGATCGACAGCTCCGTGGCTGAGTCTGCTATGGTTACTCAGTACACGGCAGCCGAGCGCCGAGAGGACCCATACAGGTAGTCCTTTTGAAATCGGCGGCCCGCATCGTCCGCATAATAGGTCCGATGGCGGGCGTTGGCCGCCGCCGCGCCGGTGTAGAGATAGGCGTTGCCGGCGGCTGTGGCCCGCGGCGAAGTGCCCCGGATGCTAGAGGTCGGTCGACCGTAACGGCCATGGCTCTGGCGGTAATCGTAGTCACTTTCACCGCCGTAGCGGTCGTAGTGGCTGTCCCAGTCACGCTGCCGGCCCTGAAAGGTATCGTCGTCCCAGCGGACCGAGTTTCTTCTGGACGAAGGTCTGGATCTGGAGTTGGAGCCAGAGGACGAGTACCGGCGGCGTGATCTTTCGTAATCGAAAGCGTCGCGGGCCGGCTGGTAGTAAGGGCCGAGGTAGTCAGGAGTCGGGGCAGCGTGACGGCTGGACCTGAATGGCTTGTACGGCTGGAAGGAGGAAGTGTAGCCGCCGAGGTCACCGAAGCTGTTGTATGTGGAACCAAGAGGGCGGCTGTAAACCGGACGCTCGTCGTAGATGGACACGCGTGATCTAAGACGGTGGGAAGCCGGCGTGGACGTCTCGAAGCTTGAGCGGAAGGATCTGGTGGAGGAGATGCGCCCGGAGATCCGACCACGGGCCGAGTGGTTGGCCAAGCAGGACCAGAGCATAGAGGGAACAGTCCAGCGAGACATGATGGCTGTCAAGAGTCGGGCGAGTGGTGGGAGATACTGTTAGGGTGTCTGAAAATAAGGTGAACAGGTCGATTGTCTGCAGAATTGATGCTGAAATGGGATGGTGGGCAGGATCAAAGCTATGTTTAAGAAGTTGTCAGCAGATGTTGATATTGATATATCTCGTGAAAGAAAGCAAAGAGAATATGGCTCTTGCAGACTGTTTGTCAGTGAATATCTATTATTGTCAATTGATCATCTGAGAGCACGACAGGAGGTAAGAGTGAGTGGGAGGCTCGAGTCTTATAGATTCGATTCACTCAAAGAGGGACAGGGGAGGAGTGGGAGATGCTTTCCGTTGTCTTCTGGAATATTTTGGGTATCCCTTGGCTTGATCGTTTGTGTCCACAAAACGAAGTGAAGCGTTATGTAAAGAAGGGTGTCCAGATGAATGACGATGGTTAGAGTAGTGAGTGAACAATGAAACCGGCCCTGGATGTTGGTCTTTGAGAAGTGAAGCAAAAGCTGGGAAAGCTGGGAGCTATTCCGGGAACTAGGATGCTGCCGGTCCTTTGTCCTTTCCTGAGAGATGATGTTTTGGAAATTGTTGCTATTTGCGAGTATCAAAGAGGCAGAGTTTCTTTGTGGACAAACACTGTGGAAAGACTGTAGAGAATGAATATGATTTTTTTTTCTGTTTTCTTTCTCCTTTGTATCACCTTTTCTTTGTTAGATTTATTTTGTGTGTTTTGGGAAGTGAATGGGTGACAAGGATACTCACCGAGCAGGCAATTGAATGGCTGCTTGATGGCTTGGGTCAGTGGTGTCTGAGCCTTGTTGAGTGAATGTAAACAATGGACTCGTGCGATCGCGGTCAATCCCTTGCGTCGTGGACAAAGACAACAAAGAGATGATGGATAAAGACAGAAAAGAATAAAAGGAGTCTACAATGGAAAAGTTCATGAACAATCTCCTTCTTTTATACTCTTTTTTTTCGCAAAAAAATCCAATGCTCTCGGTGTTCCTGGCGTCACACTGGACTGTACCTTTGATGGTCACCGAAGAGAGAGCTGCAAGGCCACCATTGAGAAAAAGGTCGTCGACGAGGCCGTCGAATAAAAGGCGACACAAGAGCGAGGTTGCACAGCCTGATTGATGGAGAGGACTTTCCTGCCCAAGCCTGGTCTCCTGACCAATAGGTTTTGTCGCTGGCCATTAAAATCGCGAGGTTCTGCGAAAAGGCTACGATCGCATCGACGAAAAGGCCTCTGGCCGACCGGCCAAGCGGCCTCTGAAACGAAGGTTGACTGCTGGTCAGAACACAACATGCGCTATAACTATGAGTTTAGGTAGAAATTCAGGAGGCCTTTGGGAATGGGTACGGTTGGGGGCCAGGCTGTGCACTGGAATTATCACCAAATTTTGATTGTTTGATGTTGTTTGTTTGTAAAGTTGATGATTGAATGAGATTATGACTAAGCAGAGAGAGCAGGTGCATTTAGTCTCTTGTCACTTTAAACATGCTAGATGCGGCCCGCAACGGGAACGCCCGCTAAAATCACTGATAAGCTCTCTTCAGGGCATTGGGGCGCCTTCTCATCTTCTTAATTGATTTTTATTGTGCTCTATAATTTTGATGCCACGGAGATAATCGTTCTCGTGATAGAGAATAGTACGCCTAACTGGAGCATATGACGTATTTTTTATCATGAAAGCCAACTTCATCGTTTTTGAGTAAAATGCTTTCGTGGATATCGCGAGCCTCAAGCCGCAGCTTTTGCAGCACCTCCGTCTCCAGAACCGCCGCCTCCTCCACGTCTGTTGCGACCACCATTTCTGCCACCTCCACTTCCCCCACCTCCATCGCCGCCTTCCTTTCCGTCTCCATCATCACCGCCGCCCCCGCCGCGTTTACGACCGCCCCGACGGCGAGGTGGTCGTTTGCTGTCACCGCCAGCGTTACCGGCACCACCTGCTGCACTTCCTGCAACAGATACCTGGTCCGATGCGGTAACGGCGGCGGCGGTAGACTCTGAAGTAGCAGCGGCAGCTGGCGTCTGGTTGGTGGCCTTCTTGGAAGACGATCCCTGGTCGCCCCCCTTTTCTCCACCACCACCGCCGCTGCCGCTCTTCTTCGCATCACGATCTTTTCTCTCGAGGACTTGGACTGTAGCCTGTGCAATTGATATGGGCGACGCAGCCATGGCCCGTGCCAGACTGGCCGGCTCGGCAAAGTCGACAAAGGCAAAACCCTTGCGCCGGTCAATCTCGACAAAGGTGACGGTACCGAAGCCGTTCATCGTCTCTTTGAGCAAGGCTTCCGTAACGCCCTGCGATGGGTTTGCATGCTTAACAAACGCGCGTGCTGGGCCAGACTGTGTCTGTGACTGTTGTGCTTTGGAGCCGCCATCTTTCTTGTTGTTTCTGCGTCCGCCTTCGTTGGCAGCAGTCTTTCCTTTGTTGTCTTTGGGTTCGGTTTTACCGCCGCCCCCACTACCGCTAGATTTTGCGACAGAAGCAGCAGCTGCCGGACCAGGAGTAGACGTGTTTGCAGTCGCCGTAGGAGCCACCACATTATCGTCTTTCTTCTTCAGTAGGATTTTGGTTGGCACAGGTGCTGGTGCAGCGCTTTCCGTACTCTTCTCTGCATTAGAGCCACCGCGGCCCTTGCCGGACTCGTTCTTCTTGCCTCTCGATCCACGGGACGACCGCTCTTCACGCGAGCCACCCTTGGCGTTGCCGGTACCTTGCGAGGATGCATCGCCTGCTGGTGCCGCTTTTGGTGCAGATGCCGCAGCGTTTGCAACAGAACCGCTCTCTTCCTTCTTCCCCTTTCCGTCTTTCCTGCCACCACCTGTACTCTCACTGGGCTTGGCTTCCGCTTCGGCCTGGCTAGCCTGCTGGGCAGCTGCAGCACGCGCTCGTCTGTGGGCATTACCAGGACTAAGACCGAGATCGCGCTGCAAGATGCGAGCGGCCGCCAAGATACCAGCCCGGCGGCTCTTGGGTGCGTCCTCGCGTGCCGCGGCCGCAGCAGCCAGGGCGTTGTTGGCCGCGGTTGACGGAGTCGGACCGCTGGGAGCCGCCGATGCGCTTCCGGCTTTCTTCGTCAAAATCTTGACCGTGCCACCCTTGGACCGGCTGGACCGACTCTCCCTCTCCTTGCGGTCGCGTCTGCTACCCTCGCCAGCGGCACCGTCCTTGTCTTTGCCCCGGCCACTCTTCTTTCCTGAATCATCTCCAGTGGCGGCGCCCTTGCCCTTGCCTTCGCGCTTAGCGGCCTTGGCAAGCGCCGCCTCTTTGCTCTTGTTGGCCTTCTTCTCGCGCAGAAAGTCGATTAGCGGTGTGGACGTCGTCTTGCTCTTCTTGCCGTCGTCGTCGCCGCCCGCGGCGGACGCATCGTTGTCTGCCCCCGTGGCGCCGTCCTTGCCGCCAGCTGCTGCCGCATCTGCTGCTGAAGTTGGGTTGGCCAGAGCTTCGAGGAAGGCCATGAATTCGGGATCTTGGTCTATAGTGCCCTGCCGGCTATCGAGACGGCGTTTCCCGCTGGGCACCTTTTTGTAGAGCGAGAACTCGGCGGCCGGCGGGCCGATAAAGCTCGAGGAGGATTCTCCGCGGTTGTCGAACCACGGAGCCGTACGCACAACTTCGGAGAGGGCGTTGAGGTCTTGGCGGTCGAGGACGTGGAGGGTTGCAAATGCAGGGCGAGAAGGTTTCGAGGGGCTTTTTTATAGTTAGCGACATGGTAAGTTTTGCTCGGGGTATGGGGGTACACACTCTTTAGACACCTTGCCGGCGTGGAAGGAAAACCAGCCGACCTTTCCATTTCCAACTTTCCATTCGTCTCCCAGAATAGTGTGGAATTCAGTTTCGGTCAGGCTCGAGGGCAGTCGGCGAATCACGACTTTCTCGCCCTCCTGGGCCGGTTTTGATTTTGAGGACTTCGCTGCATCGTTGGCGGGTGTATTTGTTGAAGCTGTGATTGCTGTAGAGGCTGTAGGTTGTGCTGTCGTCGAAGCTGTTTTGCTGGCGATCACGGGCTGTGCGCCGTTCGCTTTGCGCGACAGCACCTGGGGCGCCGACATTTGAGGTTTGGATGGGGCTGCTCACTGGTGTCGTGATGGCAGCATGTGTGGGGAGCACGGGAGCTCGTGTAGACCGTGTCGTCGAGTGGTGATAGAAACGGTCATTTGTTGAGGGAGACTGGGGAAAAACGGATGGCGAAATAAATCGAGGGTGCCTTATTAAATTAAAATTATTTGTAAAGTATAGCGAAATGGCAGGAGCGACAACCAGGCTGGGAAGGAGCTGTCAACCTCGAAAACTGACCGTTTTTGTTAGGTGTGTATGATGGTGCTTGCCTCTGAGGGGTGCAAATTGACGTATTGAGATCCTTGTTTGGAAGGGTCTGGCTGGTTTGGTGGAGCACCAGCGCATACCGCCTTTATCTGAGGCGGATCAACTGATTCGCCGACAGCCTTCTCTCCTTGTCTCCTTCCGCTCCAGCGCCCCTCTATCTGGAAATTTGGTAGGGGGAAGGCACGAGGCCGTGTTTCGGTCAGCCAGGCCTGGCCACGAGCCAAGTGCAGCGCTAGCGTCAGCGGTCCCCCAAAGGGAAAGTGGTGAGTGGTGGCGCTGCCATTTCGGGTTTCCACGTCTTCCACCTAATACTACTACAACCAACAGAAACGGCAAATCGACAACGTCTTGTATTTGGACTGGCGACAACCGACACACGCATTGCGGTCGACGGGCACACGAACATTTCATCGATCATATAGTAGCGAAACCTAATAGATATCCCAACGAAAGCGGCCGATGACGTGCAGTGACTTCTATCGATACCCCACTTACGCCGACTTTTGTAATCGATTTTGACGAGAACGACGACGACAACGACGACGACGACGAGATTGACGAGCATCGAGCGAGACAGGCGATAAGACACCGTCGCCCCCTAATCTACCACACCTTCTTTATACCCCAATACCCGACACACATACATACACGATGGCCGACGTTCCACGGCCAGGGCCGGCAAAGTTGACTCCGGGCGCGGGTCTGGACGAGTGGCTCGAGGAGGCAAAGCAGTGCCACTACCTGCCAGAGTCGGTGATGAAGCAGCTGTGCGAGATGGTGAAAGAGGTCTTGATGGAGGGTGAGTAATGCGGGTGGAAATCTGATGTCCTTGGGGAGCGCTGGACTAACTTTCCTTTCCCAGAATCCAACATTCAGCCCGTGTCAACGCCGGTGACGATATGCGGCGATATCCACGGCCAGTTCTACGACCTATTGGAGCTGTTCCGCGTAGCAGGCGGCATGCCGGGCGAGACAGACGTGCAGGCACCTAGGACGATGACTGCAGTGATTACCTCGGAAGACATTGAGCCGCCAACGGAGATCCGCAATCCGCGGCTACGGAGGAAACTGCGGCCTGGCATGATTGGCGGCGGCGACGATGCAGCGTACGACGAGGGGAGCAGTGGAGAGGAGGGAGAGGCTGCAGGCACCGGGGCAGGGGCAGAGGACAAGCCGGCCGAGGGTGGTGACGACAACGAAAACAGCCACACGGGCAACACGACCGAGGGCGCATCGAGCACATCGCAGTCGGCCGACACGCGGTTCGTGTTCCTTGGCGACTTTGTCGACCGTGGCTATTTCAGTCTGGAGACGTTTACGCTGCTCATGTGCCTCAAGGCCAAGTACCCCGACCGCATCGTGCTGGTCCGCGGCAACCACGAGTCGCGCCAGATTACGCAGGTGTACGGCTTCTACGAAGAGTGCCAGCAAAAGTACGGCAACGCGTCGGTGTGGAAGGCATGCTGCCAGGTGTTTGATTTCCTGGTGCTCGCCGCCATTGTCGACGGCACCGTTCTGTGCGTCCACGGCGGCCTTTCGCCCGAGATCCGCACTATTGATCAGATCCGGGTTGTCGCACGTGCGCAGGAGATTCCTCATGAGGGCGCCTTTTGTGATCTCGTGTGGAGTGACCCCGAAGACATCGAAGCCTGGGCCGTCAGTCCGCGTGGAGCCGGCTGGCTGTTCGGCGACAAGGTGGCAAGCGAGTTCAACCACGTCAACGGGCTGAAGACGATTGCACGCGCCCACCAGCTGGTCAACGAAGGATACAAGGTAAGACGACCCCGATTCTGCTCTAATGTTTCTGAACGTGTACACTGACATTTGTGTAGTTCCACTTTGCTGAAAAGTCGGTGGTTACGGTGTGGTCGGCGCCAAACTACTGCTACCGCTGTGGTAATGTGGCGTCTATCATGACAGTCGACAACAACCTCGAGTCCAAGTTCCGCATATTCTCGGCCGTGCCCGACGAGTTCCGCCACACGCCTTTTAACCGCAGAGGACCCAGCGACTATTTCTTGTAGGAAAGTAATGGCGACACGGGACCCTGCAACGAACCCAAGGGCTACTTTCTCTAAGGACTGGCCGAGTGAAAGATTCGTCCGACGATGATGATAGGCCTTTTTGGACACATGTTCCAAGTACCATTCTCTTGGGACGCTTGGACACGCATTCACCAACAGGCAGCTTGTCTTCAATCTACCTTTGCTCAATGTTTCTTTTCACGTTCTGCGCCTGTTGTATTTTGCTTGGGCGGGCGCTGGCTGCATCTGTATTATCTACTGCCTTTTCGTCTAACCCTTTAGACGAGAGACTTTGCATATGAAATAATGTTTCTATTACCAACGATAAATGTGTGTATATGCTCGTACATCCAATCCAATCCAATCGCAGCGACCAACTCCTCTGAAATGCGCTTCTTATCTCAACTTCCTACATCTGCGTCTTTGCCTTCCGGAACATGACTGGCACATTGTCCCAGACAACGGCCATCTTCTCTCTCGCCTTGCGCGCCTCTTCCTCGGCCGCCTCTTTGGCCTCGAGCTCCTCGTGGTACTTGAAGTGCTCAATGTCCTCGGGGTGCGTCAGGTCCTCCAGCTTGGTGTTCTCGTCGTGGTACTTTTCCCAGTGGTGGATCTCGTACTCGTATTCGTCGTCGCCGTGATGGCCCGGCCCCGTTCCCAAATCGGCCAGCGTCTTGCCGTCCTCGATGTAGCCCTTGCGCCACTCGGTCCGGCTGATGCGTCCGTCGCCGTCCGTGTCGAAGAGCCCCAACACTGCCGGCGCTACGGCCTTGCGCTTCTCGGGCGCCAGGTCGTCGTTGGACGCGTCGTTGAGGCCGTAGGTTCGCTCGATTTCTGCGGCCGACCAGAAGCTGTCGCCGTCAAAGTCGTGCAGCGTGAAGAAGGAGTCGCCGTCAAAGTCGGCAATGTGGTGTTCCTCTGGGCGTAGGGTTAGACAAGTCCAATCATCCAACCATCCACTGTTTGTTTCACAAGCTTTATTTCCCCTTAACTCTCTACTCACCTGCCATGTGTCTTGTGATCCAGTCTGCGTCTTCGCCGACTTCGGGCATTTTGCTGGCGGCGTGGTCGCCGTGCGCCATGGCCACGGCCAAGAGGCCGGCCGTCGCAAGGAGCCGTAATGAAATCATCGTGGGCAAATGTGTGATGTGGAAAGAAGAAAGAGGGGAGTATCGTAGTAGAGGTCGAGTTCGTAAAGAGAAGCTGTGCTGGCCCCTTTTCTGCAGCACTAGTGGTATTTGCTTATCGACAGCTTGTCGCTCACTGTCACCTCGTATTGCGAAAGACAGAGCTGCAAGACACTGTCAAGTCACTGTAAGCACAGTGCCGGATTGGGCCTGTTAGCGCCCTCCAATTGCGGAATCAGCCCCAAGCCCCCCAAATTCAAGGGACCTGCCACGCTACCTTGCTACGTCATAGCGCGACGCGCTTAAGCTGACAGCGGGCGAGTGCTGGAGCCCTGAGCGTGTCGAAAGTAAAGACGAAAATTGGCGTTTCAATATCACAGCCAAAGCCAAAATTGCTTCACCGACGGCCTCAACTCACGACACCACACCACTACCACACCTCACCTAGCCCACCTCACAATGAATCGGTCAGCCGAGCCAGCGCTTCGTTCGCTTCTGCCGACACACAATGGCCCATTCCCGCCCCAGCTGACCGACCTGGCCAGCTCGTTGCTCGCTCAATCTCGGCATCGAGCCAGTACCCTCAAGGCCGACGAGGAGATTGCGCGCTCCTACGCGTGCGCACACATTGCTTGCGACCGGTAGGTCAAATTGGACGTTTGTTCTCTGTATTGTACAAGTGCTAACCTTCCTAGCCTCAAAACAAACCTCAACTTGCCGCCGATTGAACCGCGTCCACCGATCCAGCCTCGTCTCTACAAGCGCCTCTACACACATCTCAACACGATTCTGGCACCTGCGCCAGGCTCGCGCGCGTCTGCTGCAGCCACGCGCATTGAACAGGGCAATAGCCTGAGCTCACCGGCACCGAGTGGCGCCAACACGCCGCGGAGGACAGGGACAGCAGCATCAGCAACGCCGTCAAAACTTGCTACAGCTCAACCCACACCACGAAAGGCCGGACAGCCTGCTGCACCAGCCTCCCAGTTCCCGCCCTGGGTGCGCCCGACAGTCCGCTACATCTGCCACGAGCTGGGCCACCCACAGCTGGCGCCAACAATTGCTGCCGGCCTGGCGGCCATTCACCGTGAGGTCGAAATCGAGGCCAAGGAGAAGAAGAACAGGCCCAAGAACCGCGGCGAGAATGGCAATGCTGAGAAAAAGAAAGGAGATGAGGAAGAAGAAGAAGACGAGGAGGATGACGAAGATATGACAGAGTGGCTCGAGGACAGCCTGACAGCACTTGTGGCTGCTCTCTATCTTTATTGCATGACCTCGTGGCGCGAGCACAACAATACAAAACCAGGCGGCGCCAACAGCAGCAGTGGGCTCGAAGAGCGCCAGTTCCAGCTCGACGAAAAGGCCATCCTGGCCGCCTTTGAAAAGGTGCGCGGCGTCGTGGGCACGCGAGACGAGAGCGCCTGGGAGGGATGGGAGGATCTGCAAAAGAGGACGTTCCGCGACGCGCTCGTCGTTGTCTCCAAGCATCAGTGGCTGCAAAGCGATTGGTATCAGGACATTGCCAATCTGCATGTGTCGAGCGGCGATGGAGATGGGAACGGAGGTGAAGGCGGAGCCGGCAGCGACGAGGACGGCGACTATGACGGCACCGGCGAAGGCGATGAGGGAGACTATGGCAGCGTCAGCATCCCAACCAAAGTCTGGCGAGCTGATAGCATGTTCCAAGCACGGTACGACTTTTTAAGTGAAGCCAAGCAGGCTGACTATGATACCTGGCGGACAGGGATGCTGGAAGAGATTGCTGGACTACAAGAAGCACAACACCAACCACAGCCTATGGAAGTTGATTCGTAGGGCACGGTCGTGGTGATGTGTACGAGAATGAAAAAGAGTTTATGAGAAATGATTGTTATTCAAATTTTACTTAGTCGAAATTTTATATAATAGATGGTATGTGTTCATATGCCCCGCAAGTTCCTCACTAATTATAGTCGCCCTTCCACATTCTACAGCAGAGGCTTGATGCTGTTGACAAAGTCGACGACGCTCTTCTCCAGTGGGATCCAGTCAATGCCCAGCAGCTTCTGCGTCTCCGAGTTGTCAATCTGGAAGTGCTCCTTCAGCAGCTCGCTCTCCTTGAGGCCCGAAAGCTGCTCCGCGTACTCGGGGAAGTTCTTGACCAGGATCTGGTAGATCTGGTTGTTCGAGTAGAAACCCTGCGTGCAGAACAACCGGTGGCCGCCCACCTCGGGCTTCTCGAGGCCGGCCAGAATGTGTGCCGTTGCCACATCGCGCACGTCCACCCAAATCAGGATGGGACCCTGGTTCGGCACCTCGCCCGCCTTCTTCCACACACCCGTCACTGCACTGACGAACCGCTCGTTGCTCGTGTTGATCTTCGAGAGGTCGTCGAGGTGGTGCACAATGGGGCCGAACACCATGGGCGGGTTAACCGTGACCAGATCAAAGTTGGGCTTGTTGTCGCGCACATAGTCCCACGCCGCCTTCTCGGCCAGCTTCTTGGACGCCCGGTAGCCCTTGTTGGGGTTCGAGCCGACATCCTCGAGCGTGATCGGGCACCACGACTTCTCCGTGTAAATGTGGTTGGGGTTGTTGACCGTGTTGTCGTCCACAATTGCCGCAAACGACGACGTCACCACCACGCGGCGCACCTGCGGCGCATACGTCTGGATCGACTTGAGGATACCCGTCGTGCCCAGGACAGCAGGCTCGATAAGATCCTTGACGGGGTCGGTCACGCGGAAATGGAAGGGCGAGGCCGTGTGCAGGACCACCTCAATACCCGGGACCTGGACGACCTTGTCAAAGGCGTTGGCCTGAGTCAGGTCGGGCGTCAGCTCAATCTGCAGGCGGTCCTTGCCGAGCTCTGGGTGCGCCGCATAAATCTTGTCGGCCTTGTCCTGGGTGCGGACAGTCGTGACGACCGAATGGCCCTTGGCGAGGAGCTGCTCAATAATGTGGGCGGCAATAAAGCCGGAGCCACCTGGAGATGTTAGGTAAAAGGTTTTATACGCAAAATGCACTGTATTTGAGAAAGAAAAGCACAAACTCACCAGTCACAAGAACTTTGGTCATGGCTGTTGTGGAACGTGTAAGCAATTAGTGCTGTGCGGGCCGGCTGTAAGATACCGTTACAGTAGAGGTGAGACGTAGATTGAGGCTCAAGGTTGAGGTTGGTTCGAGATTGAATCAAGGTCAAGACGAGAGAAGTTGATGTGAAGATGATTCGAAGGCTTCAAGATCTAAACTTCTGGGAAATGGCGTCTTGTCTCTACTTATACTTTTTCTACTGGCAAGAAGCACACAAGGCAAGAGGAAAGAGCTGCGGTCTTTAGCTTCTTAATTACGGAGAGGTAGCTCGGTAGCTGAAGCCAACCAACTTATGTTGGTAGTTCTTTCCCCCTTTGATTAGAGATGGGGGACTAAACAGGTTGGTGTTGTCTTTGTAAGAAGAAGGAGACACAAAACGACAATGCCCCTCCTTCCTCTTTCGCTTGCCATGTCAATGATTGCCGTGGATGGGGAAAGAACCCACACTGGATCTTTCTGCAGAAGCTGGCAGTCTGGAATAGGAATGGCCCAGGCTGTTTGAGCTGACATAACGACTTCCGAAATCGACTTTTGCGAATTTTAGGTGCGAGACAGCTCGAATGACGACAGTGACTCGGAATTAGCAGCACTTACATTATCGGATGAGAGCCGTTCCTGCCGTCTGAAGCGCATCGGCAGCATTTACACCCACGCCCCACTTCAGCTCGGTGGTTGACCAATCTAACGTCTCCAAACAGCGATTTCCCACGCTCAATTGACCACTCACAAGGTGCGCTGGCACACTGGCGTCCAGCGCTTCCTTCAGACAGCCACAGCACCTTAAGACCTAAAGACCGCGGCGTTTTGTCATCGGCGATACTGACGTCGCTTTTACCACACAAAAGGCACCACAGCCGCCCACTAAAGCCGATGGCTTGACGGCTTTGTCACCCAGTTTTGGTTTATGCCGGCCGATTATTTTGGTTCCGGTCGGGATAGCATCACAAACCATTATAGAATCTTCACAAACCCCTAATCTCTCGGGAGGGATTCGATATTCAAACAACTTTTCTTCATGATTATTTACAAAGCATTCTTACGGCCGTATCATGACATTAAATCCGGAATTCAGAAAAGAAAAAATGACAATAATGAAAATGAAATGTATGATGGGATCTGATGATAAAAGAAACAAGAGAAAAGTTACATGTGTGGCCGATAAGACGACAAAGAGCGACCAGCTCCCTCGACGTAGCCGCCACCACCTGGGGTTTATTCTGTCTCCATTCGTGCACTCGAAGGAGCTCATATCACTTCCTCTTTACCAAATTTCCCCGCTGTACCCTTCCCAATGTGAAACCTAAGAAAAAAGAGAGGCCATCATCCGTCGTCACCCACACCTGCGTGACTATGGCGTGGCAGTCTGCGGTGGCGGCGGCGGCGCCTTGTTGTCGTCACTGTCGGGGCCCAGGCCAGGTGGCATGGCCTCGTCAAGAGGACCAGGCGTTTTGGGCACAATCATAGGCCCGATCGGCACCGGGATGCGGTCGGTCAGCTTCTGGCCCGAGATCACCTTGAGGACCTCGTCCTTGTCCAGCGTCTCGTACTCGAGAAGCGCCTTGGCAAGGAGATCGAGCTCTTTGCGCTTCGACACTAGCAGCCGGCGAGACCGCTCGTATGCCTCAAACAGCGTCTTCTGGACCTCTGCTTCAATGACAGACTTGGTCTCGGAGCTCAGCTGGTTGTAGCGGCTCCAGAACTGGACGGGGCCGACCTTTTCGGACATGCCGAGCTGCGTCACCATCCGGTACGCAATCGACGTGGCGTGTTCGAGGTCCTGCACGTGTTAGTAACTATTTAAAATCAGACCCAAGATAAAGAAGCTTGGGAAAAACTTACACTCGATGCACCGCCCGTCACCATCTCGTTGCCGTAGACAATCTCCTCGGCGAGCTTGCCACCGAGTGAGACGTCAATCATGGCCAAAAAGTCCTTGACGCTGTACGAGTACTTGTCCATCTCCGGCAGCATAGACGTGTGGCCCAGCGAGCTACCGCGGGGCAGCACAGTCACCTTGTATAGCTTGTTGGGCGCTGACGGGCTAAAGTAGCTCACCAACGCGTGGCCGGCCTCGTGGTAGGCCGTCAGCTCCTTCTCCTTGGGGCTGATGACCATGCTCTTGCGCTCGGCGCCCATGATCACCTTGTCCTTGGCCCAGTCAAAGTCGTTCTTGCTCACAAACTTGGACTTGGCCTTGCTGGCGTGGATCGCGGCCTGGTTCACAATGCTCTCGAGCTCGGCACCCGACAGACCAGACGTCTGCAGGGCAATCGAGTTGAGGTCGACGTCCTTGGCGGCCTTGACCTTGGTGGCGTGGTGCTTGAGAATGGCCAGACGACCACGAACATCGGGCAGGTCCACGTTGACAAGACGGTCAAAACGGCCAGGACGCGTCAGCGCCTTGTCCAGAAGCTCGGGGAAGTTGGTGGCAGCTAGGATAATAACACCGCTGTTCTGCTCGAAACCGTCGAGTTCTGTCAAAAGCTGATTCAGGGTCTGCTTCACGTAGGCGGCGTCGCGCGAGTTACGACGGCTTCCGATGGCGTCAAGTTCGTCAATGAACACAATGGCAGGGGACTTGGACCGGGCACTCGTAAACAGCTCACGCACACGCTTGGCACCGACACCGACGTAGACCTCGTCGAACTCACTGCCAGACATGTAGAAGAAGGGGACACCGGCCTCGCCAGCCACAGCACGCGCCAGAAGCGTCTTGCCGGTACCGGGAGGACCCACGAGCAGAATACCCTTGGGCAGCTTGCCACCGAGCGTGGAGAAACCAGAGGGGTTCTTGAGGAAGTCGACAAGCTCCTGGAGCTCCTCCTTGGCCTCATCGCAGCCATGGACGTCAGTGAAGCGCGTCTTTTGGCTCTCGGCCTTGACCTCGTTGTCGGAACGGCTGGTGGGGCGCTTGAACGTGTTGAGACCCTCTATCAACATCGTCATGACGACCAAACTGAAGTAACCAAACAGGCAGAACCAGAGCACAAACTTGACCCAGCGGAACAGCACGTCGCTAAAGGGCTGGTCGACCACGACGTGGATCGGTGCATCTTTGGCGCCCGTGCCCTGTGCGCCCTTGCCGACGGCAATCGACGCGCCGCGGTGCTGGGCAGCGATGGCCTGGCCAACAGCCTGCAGCTGCATGGGAGAGAGGTTCGAGTTGTTGGCTGCAATGCCCGAGCCGCTCATACCACCAACGACAGCCGAGCCATCGGCCACGGACGGCGGGACAGCAGCGTTGGGCGTCGAGCTGACCATGCCGAGAGCGCGGTGGTAGGCCTCGGTGGTGGCCTCGTTGGAAGCGAAGCGGCCAGAGTTGTGGCGCTCAATAACAATCATGGGCATGTTCGCTTTCAGGAGGACTTGGTAGAAGGCGTTCTGGGCGGCGGCGCTGCTAGGGTTGCGGTTGGCGGCGGACTCGCGGTTCTCGAGAAGGTTGCGTGAGATGCCGCCGGACAGGACGACACTCCGGCGCTGTTGTTGTGAACGGGCCATCATGTGCTGTGCGGCCTGCGTGAAAGGCGGTGCTGCCCGGCCCGAGGCAAAGAGGGAACCGGTCGACGCGCGGAGGGACGAGGTTGTCAGGCCAGAAGCGCCGCTGTAGTAGCGCATCTGCTGGTGCTGATTTGTCGCACAGGCTGCCGTCGGACGGAAGAGGCGGCCCATGGCCGAGGTCGCTATTGTTCTCGTCTGAAGTCTTGATGCGCCAGGGAGCGCGACGCCCGTGAAGGCGAGGCGCAGCGCCTGGTTTGCACCCATCGTGGATGCTGGCGGCATGTTTGCGGACTACTGAGTGTCTGTTGGATAATCGGCCAAGGTACGATGAATTTTGGTCGTGATTGTCCGAAAGACGGCCGAATTCGCCGATTGTGGCACGATGCGTTCGACTGCGGCGGCGATCGACGAACGTGTCCTATTCGAGTAGACTACCGTAGACGGCACTCTCGAGGGATTGGTGAGGCTGCTGGTGATGACCGGACAAACTCGGAGGCCGTGGATGCGATGTTCTGCGACGAAAGGTCAGCTCATGAAGAAACAAAACAATGCCGAAGAGTCACATGGACGGCTTGAAGCAGGCCATGCACGGATGGCATTGGAACGAGATTGACGGTGCTTACCCGTTGGTCGGCGGTCGGAAAACCTCCTGCGCGATGCGAATGAACGTGCAGGATTGTCGGCGCAAAGGGAGGATCGGCCGTTGAAGAAGAGGAGGGAGAGAGGTGCAGTAAAACAAAAAAGGAGTCGAGTCGCAAATGCAAGAAAATCCGTAGACCAAATAAGTACAAATGAAAAAATACAAGGGGAGAAATGAACCGAAAACAAAATGAACGATGCTTAAAGAGAGGAGGTCGGATGAAGCAACGTCCGGGAATCGTCCTGTGGATGTTGTTGGCGGCCGGGGGACGAGGACGGAAGACGAAGAGAGTAAGAGGAGGCAGAGGAAGAGAAACGGAAGAAGCCAGACGACCAGCAAAAGGAAGCTGAAAAACCAAAGGCCGGGGGCGGCTGTTGCTCCACAGACGCGATTTCGGGTCCCTGCCTGTTCCGCAATGAATCGTGACTGGCGTGGCGTAAGTGGCCTATGGCGGACCTAATTGACAGTGCCGTATCCACTGGAAAGGCCTGGAGGGCGCTGTAAGTGAATGGTCTTATAGAAAACAACGAGAGTTTGGCCTGGAAAGAGCCATTTAGGAGAGGCAAGAGAACGTCGTAGGTTTCATTTTCTTGTTTGTTCTGGAAGGAGCGCCTGGTGAAGTGCAAAAATTCAAGCCAAAATGTCATAAAGTCGACCGACATCCAGTGGCGTAATCGAACGAAGGCGGAAAGAACAATGCCAGGCACCTGACAAGCGACGTGAAATCGTTGGGGAACAGGCGGAAGGCACGATGCCGCCAGCCAATTGGCGTTGCCCAAAACGGACGACGTTAGCGCAGGCCCGGCCTTGCGTCTTCTGTGACCTTCCACAGAAAGTCACGGGATGTGTCACGGGCAAAATTGTAGATCCAGTCACGTGCACATGACAGAATGGCATGCTTCTGGTGCAGGGAAAAGAAATCTAGAACATTACTGGTAGACCGGCGGACTGGTAGGGTGTGGACAAAGTCAGCGTATCAAAAGGACCACTTCCAGCAGGATTCTTAATACTGACGTCGGCGGTCCGTGGCCGGCGTTGTTTGTTCCTTCCTTTCATCCCAAAGCCGGAGTTTTCACGAACGAGGAAAGTTTGGACGAGAGACCGGACACGGAGAAATACGTTAATTTTAGAGAAACGGCAGGTGGTCGTGTGGTCTGACCAATTGGAGGGCACAATGCGACGTCTATTTACAGTGGGAGTCGCCCCTGGCCTACGAACCACGGCGCCCGTCGGCCCCATTTACGCCCTGAGAATCAGTGTCCAGCGGCCCCTGAAAGGCTGATGGTAATAGGCAGCTGTGCAATTTTGTTTACACATGGCTCCTTCCTCAACAGGGCATCTGCACAACAAGCAAGAGCAAGTCCGCTGACGTCTTGGTTTCACGCCGCAGTGCGGAGAATTAAAACCAGGGCCTGTGCCGCACCTCGCATCTTGGCCGTTCTTTCTTGGGACTTTCTCTTTTCGTGACGACACTTTTTTGTGAAGCATCCCGGCAACTTACATCTTTACTCCAACCCGGTTTTGTTTTGGTCGAGTTTCTTGGGCTCCGTTTTGGATCAACAAACTTAACCTGAGATCCACAAAAAAAGAAGACAAGCTGTCTTGCGACTTCAACATCCCACAGCTTGTCTCTGTACAACAGCTTCTGCGGCTACCCGTCACCTACTCACCGCTTGCTGGCCGTCCTCTCATTTTCACTGCCCGGCATGACACTCGTTGAGGGCTGGATGCCGCCGACGCGGGAGAACTACGAGCTGATCGTGAAGCTCTGGACGTTCTACCCACTTGTGAGTTCACTATTAGATGAGGGCCCTTTCTCTCTGTCGCTTGGTTGCTCACCTCTACAGTTCGCCTCGCTGCAATGGCTCACTAGCTGGTACGGCATGGGCAAGACGTCCGTCAACAGCCGGCTCAACGTCCCCGGGCGCATCGCCTGGATGACCATGGAATGCCCCGGCTTTCTGACGCTCCTGTATATTATGAGCACGCTCACGAAACAGCAGGAGATCTCGGACCTGCCGTGGCAGAACAAGGTGCTCGCAGGCCTCTTTGTCATCCACTACAGCTACCGCGCCGTCATGTACCCGCTGATGGCGCCGTCCATGTCGCCGATTCACGCGTTTGTGTGGATCTCGGGCCTCACCTTCCAGCTCTTCAACGCCACCAGCATCGGCTCATGGCTCGCTGCCTACGGCCCGACGACGGCCGCTGAGTGGGACGCGCAGTTGTCACCGTGGTCGACGCTCCAGTTTGTCGTCGGCATTGCCGTTTTCTATTTGGGCCTGGCCGCCAACTACTACCACGACGACGAGCTGCGCGAGATTCGGCGGCGCGAGGAGCAGCGCCGGCAGCGCAAGGCCCTGGAGGACGGTACGCCGCTCGAGAAGGTGGACAAGCACTACTCGATCCCCGAGGCCGGGCTGTTCAAGTACATGCTGTACCCACACTACTTTGTGGAGTGGGTCGAGTGGACGGGCTTCTACATGGCGGCGGGCTGGAGCTGTGTGCCGGCGCGCATGTTTGTGATCAACGAGGTGTTTGCGATGCTGCCGCGGGCCGTCAAGGGCCGGCAGTGGTACATTGAGCGCTTTGGCGCCGACCAGGTGGGCCGTCGCTATGCCGTCATTCCGGGGCTGTTGTAGTTGAGGTTGGTTAACAACAGGTGTGAGTGGACATTGGGTATTTTTGGCTATCGCGAAGGAAGAGCGCTTTTTTTTTGGAGTATGCATGTAGTGGAAAGTAAGGAGACAGGTGTGAGAGATGGCAGTGTGTGCGCTGCATTTAATGCTTAATTGTTGTTGTCATTATGTACAGAAGGGGCGCCTGGCGTTTTACAGATGGGGCCAGAAGTAACCAAAAGAACCAAACTCCTAGATGTAAATACAAATATGCTTCATCGATATCGTCTTTTCTCCTAACATTTATGCCAGCTTGCCCGGCACGAACGGATGGCCTGCGCTCAGGCCACCATCGACAGCCCACGCCTGGCCGTTAACGTAGCTCGCGTCGTCGCTGCCGAGGAACAAAACGGCACGTGCAATCTCGTCGGCATGACCCGCACGGCGCAGCGGGTTAAGCTGGCCAATCTTGCCTTGGGTGCCACGTGCGCGGGCCCCGTCAAAGACGGCCGACGTCATGCCCGTCTCAATCAGGCCAGGGCACACGGCGTTGACGCGCACGTTTGTGCCGACGAGCTGGAAGGCCAGGGTTTGGGCAAGGGAGATAACGGCCGCCTTGGAGGCCGAGTAAGGGGTAGCACCGGCATTGGAGCGCATGCCAGCAACAGAGGCCGTCATGATGATGCTGCCACCGCCGACAGGCTTGGCGGCCGACGTCTTTTGCATGGCGGGCGCGGCGTACTTGGCGGCCAGGAAGGGGCCAAGGGCGTTGACGCGCATCGTCTGCATGAAACCCTCGGCATCGACATTGCTAAACACGGTCTGGGGGCCCAGAATGCCGGCATTGGCGAAGAAGACGTCGAGGCGGGAGTAGCGGTTCAGGGCGTCGGTAATGACGTCGCGCACGGCGGACTCGTCGGCCGCGTCAAACTTGCGGACATGGATGTCGACATTGGGGAAACGGCGGTCGAGATCCTGCTTGTGAGCAGCGAGGTGTTCGTCGGCAAAATCGCAGAGATAGACGGCCCGGGCGCCGTTCTGGGCGAACTGGTGTGCCGAGGCGCGGCCAATACCGAGAAGTGAGTTTGCGCCTGGACAGGTTAGCAGACAATTTGCACGAGAAATGCCAGAACGGGCCGCCTTTCGCTTGAGAAATAAATTGCAAAAGTGCTTGTACTCACCCGTAATGATCACGACTTTGCCTTTGGCACGAGGATCGGTAGAGTCCTGTGAGACCTGGTGGATGGGCGGGTAGTCCTTGGGAGCCATTGTGTCGGGTTGGCGGGCGTGTACACGAAAGAGCGTTGAAAACAAAAAGAAAGGAAGAAGCGACAAAGATAAAATGATTGAAAAGCTGGCTACAAATAAAAGGTTTGTCGCAACTCGCAACTCGGTGAGACGTCCCCAGGTTTTTGTTTCCATTTGGGGGAACAGCTCCCCAGCTCTTACTGCTGTGCGGAGAGCCGAGGCTTGCCCCATCGCGCCTTCCCTTGCGCAGGCGGTGTCGTTCGGTCTTTCCCCTCTCTCGGGCCCCCTGTGAGGAGCTTGTTCTGGGCGGCTCTTTCCCCACACTGATGCCTCATTGCACACTGACTCGGCGCGGTCTGTTGGCGCTGTCACGCTAGCTTCAGAGTGGAAAAGTTTGACCGTTTTGAGTTTACACCGGATTGAGAATGATTCGAGAGGGTATCGATAATGGCGATAACGAGACAGCACTGCAGGGCGTCAGAAGTATCTCAATTGGTGCACACTAGCTGTGGGTTTAGTGAGCTTCAATCCAAAACTCAGCCTCGTTGACTAACCTTCGCTTTCCAAATTGCGTTTTGACGAGATATCGCGAAAATATCAAAAGCATCAGTTCAACATTCATATTCTACAACAGATATGAGCACCGTTTTATAACATAGACAGGATGCAGACGGACGACATTCAGAAAGTGGATGCCGCGGTGCCCGACGTTGACGAGATGGAGGTCGATATGGATGCCACTCCAACACAAGAGAGCGTCTCAAAGGAGACAGGTTCACGACCTCACAATGGCCGGCCCCATGCCAAAGATGGTCGGCCCAAGAAGCCCAAGCCCGAGAGCAAGCTCGCGGCCGTGGTGCGCCAGTGGTTGACAAGCGTTCTGCCCACACTGCCTGGCCTGCCGCTGTCAGCAAACTCCGCGATTCTTGACTGGTCGATCGAGACGCTCGTGTCGCAGGCACCCAAACGATGGGTAGTCTATGAGCCTATGGTACTTCTGCCGACAGGAAGCTTCTGCTTCAGTGCGACATCGTCTTCGTCCACACCACCTGCAGTGGCATCGCCAACTTCGCCAGCACCGCCATTGTGGCAGAATGTGTTGGCAAGCGTTTCTAGCGAACAACAGGACCAGCTCTGGAGGGATATTCTGTTGGCACTCTCGCCGTCACCACGGGGCTCGTCAAACGGAAAAGGCGACACGAACAATGCACAACTGACGCACCTGGCCGTAAACGAGGGAATTCCTCTACACAACGAAGGAGCGAGCGATTCGGAGAACATTTTGAGGTCGCCAACGGGACTGCGGCCACTGTACGGCGACTTTGGGCCGGCAACAACGGAAAGCGGCGGCCCACCAACGGCACTTGATTTCCAGCGCGCTTTTTGGGTGAGCACCAAGCAAAACGGGCTCTACCAGACATGGGCACCACGATGGTCCATGTTCAGCCGTGGCAACATCAAGGAAAAGGCACGCCTGCTGGATTGGAAGCACGGCGAGGCGAACGACCGCTGGGCCGTTGATTTGTATGCTGGCATCGGCTACTTTGTCTTTTCGTACGCACAACGCGGTCTGAGCGTCATCGGCTGGGAACTCAACCCATGGAGTGCTGAAGCCCTGAGAAGAGGCGCGGCGCGGAACGGCTGGTCGGTTAGGGTGGTCCGAAAAGCGGCCGACTTGGCACGGCCGACTGTCGATTCTGTGTTTTCAAAAGGATGGGTCGACGATAGCACAGACGGCGCCGAAGACACAGAGGACACAGACTACGGCGGAAACGACGACAGCAATGACGACGACCTGCCAGAGATTGTCATTTTTGTCGAGGACAACCAGCATGCGGCACGCCGTCTCGCCGAGTTGCGGGCAGCAGCGGTCGAGGCCGCATCGACCCCGTCGAGCCAGCTACAGCTACTCGGCGACGTCGTCCATGTCAACTGCGGCCTCTTGCCGCTGAGCCGCGACACGTGGCGGACAGCGTTTGATGCCGTTGTGGGCACTCCACAGCCTGGCATCAGCAAAACCGGATGGCTGCATCTTCACGAAAATGTCGGTGTAGAGGAGTTGGCCGACCGCCAGGCAGAGATTCAGGCTATGATGACTATGTGGGCCGACGACGTCTCAAATGCCGGTACGAGTTCTTGCGCGGCAGTCGTCGAGCACATCGAGCAGGTCAAGACGTTTGCGCCGGGTGTCTGGCACTGTGTCTTTGACGTGCGAATCACCTTGTGACAATAGTCGCGAGAAGTTTTAAATCTATCTACTTTTCTTATTCTCCACCCACCTACCTTCTAGAAGGTTTCTCTTAACCCTCTTCACCGCTGTTTTCACATTTCCACCCACACGAAACATCACCACCGATGATAAAGTTACCACACCAAAACACCAAAGCACCAACACACCAATACACTAACCACGACCGGAGGCAGCATCGAGAAGCAGCCAGCCGAATGGTGCGGTATGACGAATGTCACGAGAAAACACGAAAATGCTCACCATGACACGAGTTTGGAAGCTGGGTAGGATGGCATCGACGCGTGGATGGGCGGGCGTTCTCGCTTGCTTTTCCTTTTATTCTTGTTTTGGGGGGATAGAACGTGGCTAGAAGGATTCGATTGAATACGAGAGAATAAGGGAGGATGAAAACAAGGGAAACATAAAGGGGCGCCAGGGGAAGGACTGCGGCTGGTTCCCGGCAGCGCGGACTGCGCTGGACTTGTCTGTTTGCCCTTGTCCGATGCTTGTTCATTGCATGCCCTGCATGCTTCTCTCTGGCCAATCGCCATGGGACTTGCCACAAAAATTGCATCTACGCAATTACAAGCCATTCTTGTTTGTGTAACTTGCCCTGGGTCCAGGTCATCCTGGGCGTCCTGGTTGGTTCCCGTTCGGGTGTCGACCAATCGTTGTGACGAGGGGCACATCAGTACTAGAGACAAGCGCGTTCACTTTTACCTTTCTTTTCCCACAATTTCCCAACAACCAGTCGTGATCATGCGCGGCCCTCCACGGCGGTTTTGTCATTGGGCGAGAGTTGAACGGAAGGTTTCGAGGACGTTTGACAGAACGAAAAAGAAAATAAGGAACCTGTGAGGCAAAGAGATCCAGGAGATTTTCGAAGGATTCTTAGTACAACCAACGCTCGGCCGCGTCCATCTTCGTTCTTCTTATTCCCCTTCTCCTTTCTTCTCAGCTCACCTTTGCTATTACACCGCAACTCGATGTGCGTATTCCCCTGGATACCTGCAGATAATATTGGCAAGAATGAGTAGTCCGGAAGACCCGGTTCTTGGAAGGAATACGTCTCCTTGCTTCTTGTACGAATACACAGGAAGAAGAAACAAGAAAGGCCGACCAAAAGGGCCCGACCAACGGCGGCCAGACATGAAAAAGGCTTGCTGCATATATAGACATCCAAACTTGGATACACAGTCTGTGATTTTGTGCTGTCATTGCCTGCTAAGAAGGCAGGGACGATTTCTATCCCAGTCTGTCCCAGTCTGTCCCAAGGAATGGACCTGCGTTTCCAGTTCCCTCTCTTTCCCAGACGTCCGAACCGAACAGAAACATCTCCCAACATGAAAAACGAGGATGCACAGCTCCAAATATGCAGAATCTGCCACATCCGGAAAGACAAACAAGTACCAGATTGTCGTCTCTGAGAATCGTTCCTTTGTTTTTGTCGTTCCCGAAAGCGAGATCTTACGCCCCTGTTTGCTATGTCCCCCGAGGACTTTTCAAATGTCTCGCAACCGTCGGGATGGGCCTGTCAAAAGAAGCAGGGAGAAAGGGACAAGAGATAAAACTGCTCTCTCCGTATCTGTGGTAGTTCGCCTAGCAGACACAATCCATTGGAGGATTCGCGGTAGCCTCAAATTACGCAGCAAATACTAAATGTATCTTCATTATTCCCCAAATTTCCTGTGGTCGCCCAGCAGCACACCGAAAATAGTTTGCCTTGCACGGCATGCTTTGTACATATTTTTCTGCAAATGGTAAAATTGCATTGTGCAACAGCAAAGACGAACGCAAATACGAGGGCACATAGCTAGGTGTGCACCCGCATTCAGCCACGAAAAGAAAGGCACCAACGACAGGCTGACAATGGAACGGCTCGTACCTTGCAGCAATTGTCTGCAGTTGTGGCGTTTGCCCCTTTTGTATCTGACCGACTTTAGAACGGCACAGGAGAGGACAAAGCAATGTTAACGAGATACAGCTCACATTATCCAAAGCTGCTTTTCTTCAACTACAACTACATCGTCAATCTGCCTTGTGATCTACCCGTATTTTAGTCCGCCAACAGTCATCGAACTCGGCCAAAATCAAGGCAAAATCAGACGGCAGCGTGCAGTTGTCGAGTGACTGTACTCCATGTGGATGCATTCTCGTATGTTTGTTTGGTGTTTTCTGCCTGTTTGTGCCCTCTTGTCTTCGTTTGCCCCCCACTTATGTTTACTTTGTACGAATTTCACAACGTATTTTCTCCTCTTCCTCGTCAGACGGAAACGCACAGAGTCGTGTTACACAAAATTGTTACCCCCATCTTGTCTACTCTTTTTGCTTTCATTCTTTTGCCTTTATCTACTTTGCAAATACACAGAACTCAACTTGTCAATTTTTTTTAAAGTTTGTTTAACCAGTGAATTGGCGTTTGCCTCCCCACTACATACTTGTCTATCCTCTGCCATTGTTTACTCTTCATATAAATTTTGTGCCTCTGTAAAATCAAAAGACGATTGAAGGAGCATATAGCCATCATTTTATGTTCCCCCTATGCACGTTATATTGTCGTGCATCGATCTGTTCGATACTCTGAACGTCGCAATGCCAACTAAGAGTGCTTTGCAAATGCTCACCATAGCCTCTTATATATTCTTCACTTCTGTCTCAACTTACGCCTCCAGTCTTCAGCAATTCCAAGATATTATTTCTCGCTCCACCCTGTCTGTGTCTCACGCTGTGGTCTCGCCTGCCGTCTCGGACGTCAGTGTCTATCTGTCTTCCTGTCTTCCTATCTGCCAGCTTGCCTGCCAGACCAGACCGCCGGCTTGGACGAGACAGCGAGATAAGAGACAACAAGACAAGATGGGGCACTAACGGCATCTCGCGTCATACACATAGTCAAAAGTCTCCTTTCTTTGCCCGTTTCCCGTCCTGCCCGTCTTGTACGTGTTGGTTCTCGCTTAAAGCAGTAGCCTTCTCGCTCCACACTGCCTCTTTGGGACAGACACCGCCTCTTGTCTTGAGTGTCTACAATGTCTCTTCCATCTCTTCCATGTCGATGATGCCCTCGTTTTCTTTCTTTTTTTTTATTCTTCCTTTCTTCCCTGCAAGGTTCACCGACCAGGCTGATGCTTGTTCCCTGCTACTCGTAGTTATATTGCCCTGTCGCCTTTTTAATGTCTGTTCCCTCTTCCTTGATGTCCTGTTGCCCTGTTGTCTTTGAGTATTCAACTTTTTTGGGGTCCCCTGCTCGGTTTGCTCCTTCCATCGGTTTTCTTTCTGTCCTTCTGTTGCCTTTTCTGCTTCTCTTCTTCCGGTTTGTTCTCGGGTCGATCCCACCAGATCGATCTCCCGCTGCCAACCCGCATCTACTCCCTTCTTTGTCTCCTATCTGCCTGTCTGACTGCTCCTAAGCACAGTCTCGGGCCAGTCCATGCTTCCCGTCGTGTACATCACCTGTCTTTCCCTGACTCTCGTGTTGATTTCCCTTCTCGTTGCTGGCTCCTCGTTTCTTTTACCGCATTCTCGTCATTCGGTGGCGATGCTATCCTTGCCGTCCGTCATCTTCCCGTTCTCCCCGTCTCTCAACTTTTTTGTGCGTTCAGCCCTTTGTTCCTTGTTACACGTGGACCAAAACACATCCACCTCTTCGCTTTCTCTGGTTGTCTCTCGCCTGTCTCTTTTGTCTTTCGTGTTTGTCTTTTTTTCTTTTTTTGTTTGTATGTCTCTTCTCTTCTCCTCACTTGTCTCGTCTGTTCTCGCCACATCTTTCCACATTCTATCTTGCTCTCTCCATCTTTCGCCCTGGTGATCAATCGTCTCTCCTTCCTTGACCCCTTCTCCTGTTTCTCCTTCTCCATCTATCATCGTCACATCCCAATCTATTGTCGATATTGATGATATCCATTGTTGATTGACTCTTGCGACATCTCCAACCAACTCCCTTACCTTTCTCGCCTCCCCCAGTCAGCTCCCCTTGTCTCCCTTTTCTCTCTCCTATCTTTCTCATCATCCACTCTTGTTGCCCCCTTTCTACTTTTTACCTCCTTCACTTAGTCCTTTTACCTTCTCACCTTGTCTTTTATCATCAAATCCCTACCACATCTCTAACGGCCGAGAATTCCCAAACCATGGGCTCACCCGAGACACCAGGCCAATGTCTTTGTCCCCTGATGGAAGGCGATAGCAGCAGGGTCAGAAGAGAGGCCAGGGGAAGAAAAATCAAAGAGCGCAAACTCAGTGATCTCCATGCCGCGGACATTGATCATGACAACAACAGCGGTACCAACTACAACGACAACAACAACAGGAACAGGGACCCGTCTGCCAACAACTGGCAGTCGCCATTCTCACCATCATCATCGCCGCCACAACCTACAGCTCAACTTCGCCGGGCATCGTCAACAACTTTTTACGACGGCGGCGACGCGCAACAGTGCATCGACGCGTGCCGCCAAGGGTTCTTTGATTCTTTGTCAACACCTTCGTCATCATCGACATCATCTTCGTCTTCACTACCGCTCGACATCTGTTCACTACTCTCGTCATTGTCCGTCCAACAAGAGCTCTGGCAGCTTTACTGGTGCGACTCGGCCTTTTGCGGTGTCTGGATCGACGCCAACGGCGGTATCGGCCAGGATCGTAAGTCAACTTGGAAGGAGAAATCAAAGTAAACCGTTACTGATAGTGCCAGCCAACGTCGACTTGATCATCAACCAGTGCCAGAAGTGAGTAATATTTCTCCTCTCAGACTCTTTGCAAGTTATCTGACAGCCCAGCTTCGGCTACTCTTCCATCTACGATCCCGGACCGCCTCCCTCCAGCTACTACTGCAGCAGCCTCCTCACAGCCGGCCCGTCGGACAACCCGTGCCGTCACCGCGCGGCCGCCGTCGCCACTGAAACAAAAACGGAAACGGCAACACCGAAACCGACCATGACCGCCGACGCTGCCGGCTCGACAACATTGGCCACACAGCACCGCACACAGCGCCTGACAACAGCTTCTGGGTCTCCACCATTGGCAATCACGGCCACTTCTCTAACATTAGGGAGCATTGCCTCAGGAGGGGCGGGAGGGCCAGATGCTACAGGACCGAGGGCCTCCAACAGTAACGATAACGACGGCAACTCTGCTACGCCATCCAGTCTTCCCAGTGGGCCATCTGCTGGCGTCAAGGGCGCCATTGTTGTCGTGGTTGTCGTTCTTGTTTTATTGGTAGCCGGCATCGTCTTTTATTTCCTACGCCGCCGCCGCAACAACAATATGCTTGGCCAGGAGCAGTCATATCAGCATCGTGGAGGGGGAAGTGCAAGCCGGTCCGGAATAGGAAGTCGCGGTGGGGGCGGCAGCGGGCCGGGCCGACGGCCGTCGTACGGCAACACCACGACGACAAGCAATATTGGCTTGACTGCTCGTCTTCGCCAACAGGGCCAGATGCTATTCTATCCGGGCCATGGGCGAGGTGGGGACAGAGACGAAGTACCGACGCCGCTCATATCGCCGGCCAACTCATGCAATTCCGTGCGTGGTGTATCGGCCGTCGCCGGCATGGCCAAAGCACAATCGTCGCCGAAACAGGCAGGTACGGGATTTTTTGCCGTTTTTCGAATGACAAAAAAGGCATCTTCCTCCGATCCGCGATCACCGCCCCGGGCGGCCGAGCGTGCTCCCCGGAACATCCTCCCATCATTCCTGTCGCGGCGCCAGCGTGAGCGCAGCATTTCGCCGCCCCTGACCTCGCTCTCACCTCCACCGAGTCCAAAACAAATGAGCGCACGAGGCCGACCAGATATCGACCTAGAGGAGGATGGCCGGCCGGGCCACAACAAAAATCGGGCGTCAGCTGCTAACAGCGGCAGCAGTTACTATGGATATTACGGCTATAATGGCAATTTCGTGCCGTACTACTTCCCGAGCTCACCAATTTGCGCGCCGACAACGAACAAGCTTGAGCCACGGCGCGAAAAGACACCAAATATTCGGCCGTCCAAACTGACGGAGCAGCAAAAGCTAGAGCAGCAGAAACAAGCCCAACAAAAGCATGGACACTACGACTTCCAGAAAGCGGCCGAGAGCGAGTCTTCACGGAACTCACAGGCGTCTCAAACACCATCGTCAGATCGAGATCGAGGACCAATTCCTCCTCTACCACCACTGCCTCACTCCATATTTTCGACGCATGTTGGCGATGGTAGTATCAGCAGCAGTCGTGGCCTACGGTCCAGCTACGGTAGCTATTCGACAGCATCATCAACCATCATTCCGGCGACTAACTTATATGGCAACGCGGTGACGACAAACACCGTTGAACCGATGATGCCCTTGGCCAGTATCTCTGCCGGTGCTTCTACACCAATAACAAACGCCGCCATATCATCAACATCGGGCGGTGCTGTCAGTCCGGCAAGACCAAAACGGCCACATGAAGGACCGCTCGAGATTCCCGACTTGGTAATGCCAGATCCGCCACCACAACCAGTCTTTAATCCATACAGTACTGGCGGTAGTGCAGGCCGCAGTTTTAGTATGCCGGCAACAGCCTTTTCTGTTTCTTCTGGAAGCAGACGAGCACCACCACGGCCGATAGCAAAGGACGAGCCCATCTTGTCTCGAGGGCCACCGCCAAATCGCTCTCTTCCACAACCACCTCCACCCCCACAAACCGAAAAGCAAAAACAGGACGACATGGATAGCATCGAGTCACTAGAGCTGCCGCCACTTTTGATGCGGGACGACGACGACGAGCATGGCGATACCATCACTTCGTGGACAGCTCCACGGCGGAGTACAAGTTATTCAAGGCATAGTCATAATCACCGGATCGGTACTGGCATTCTCAACAGCACTGACAGCACTGTAAACAATGGCAAGCCCGCCGCAGCGACAGCCTCGTTCTCGTCGACAGTCAGCACCGCCAGCATTTTGAGCAGGAGCACAGCCGATACGGCTACAACAGCAGCGACGGTGACAAGTCTGCCCTCAGCTCTGTCCATGTCGATGCCAATGTCAATGCCCATGTCCATGTCGACCACAACACCAACATCTACACCGCCTCCACGACAGCCGTTCTCGTACGCATCGCCATCAACGGCATCGTCGAGCCTCACAATACGGCCGGCAGCACCACAAAACAAGGATGCCGACAATCTGTTCCCATCGAGGACCATCCTTGACGGCGGAGAGATATAGATGTTACGATTTCATTTGTCTTTCCTTATTTTTTCTCTTTATTCTTCACATTAATGCCCTCATTACACTCATCGTTCTACTGCTATCCGTTCTCTATTCTGCGTTTACTTAACGACATCAGCGTTTTAAGATGAACGCGTCAGACTCTGCATGTTTTTTTATCACTTCTATTACCCCATTCTACTTATTCTCCATGTTTTTTATTTTTATTTTTATATGCTTTCTCTGCCAGCTTAACTCTTTCTTGTCTTTGATTTTTTGTTATCATTTTTCTCTGTTATACAAGATACCTCTATGGATGGGCCGGGATTCTGGAATATGGTATATGGCTGGATATGATGGAGGCTCTACTGTACCCAACTTTTTTTTGGTTTGTTTCTTTTGTCCTATCATTTGATAATATTTTATGATCCTTTCCTCCGCTTTGTATTTATTGTAACAACTAACCCTAATAAACGCTTTCAACGATCTACGGCTCACATGCGATTGCCTCCCCGTTTATCTTTATTGAGCCTAGTTATTCATGGGCAACCATGGACGTAAAGTTGTTGAGAGCCTTTCGACCGTTGAACGAGTTATTCTACTTGTACAGGATAACAGGATACGTTCCTTCCCATCACATGACGGATGTCACACGCGGTTTCAAGAGCGGCGCACATTGTTGCCGTTAACGGCGTCATTCCGAGCCGCCGGTGTCCCGGAGCCGTGCTTCCGTGCGTGGTGATCATCCCTCTCTCCTCGTCTAGGCAGGCAAAATAGGGCTACTGGTGCTGGTCTGGTGCTGGTCTGGCCTGACCACTGCCGATATCACGCCTCGAATCTTTCACGCATATCAGCGGTCAGTTATTGCATATCACTCCAGGGGTTGATATGCAGTCAACCGCCTTGTTTAGTTGATTCAGGAGATTCTATTTCTTAGGGCTGCATACTGCAGGATGCATGCCTAATGGCTAATGGCGTATGGCTAATGCGTGATGTGTGATGCCCAATGACCAATGCCCGTTGTCCGATGCTTACTTTTACAAGGAGTGCCTCATGCCAGATGCTGCAAGATGGTCGATGCACGATGAATTGTGAGCACATTGTTTCCGACTTTTCTGTCTTTGTGTTGTTTCTCCGCGTACTGGTGCCTTACGACCCGGACAATGGCCTGTTCCTCTTCATTGATGCTCATCCTTCCGCTGCAAGAAGCCCAAAAGGGACAAGAAACAAACGTCCTCAACAAGCTCAACAACTTTATCAGCTTTAACAACCCTCTAAAGTAAATCCTGCACGACGAAGATCACCAACTGGTACGTGCTGTGTTGTTAAAGCCAGTTGTTCATTCTCCAGGTCAAGGTTTTTGAAGGTCTGGACAGTGAATGCCGATTCCTTTCTGGCGCGTGATTTGAGGTATTTACAAGGTTTTGGGGTGTGTCAAACAGGGCTGGACCTTCGCCTCTTGATCTTCATCTCTGCTGGGCCCTTGTGCTTGCGCTTAATCAACGGCACAAAAAATGCCGTCGATGGCATGGCCAGAACACAATGCAAGGACCATGTCGTGATGTTTTGTGTTGGCGTTTCTTGGTTTTCCTGATTTCTTGATTTCATGATTTTTGTCCGGCGATTCTCAGGTCGAGACTACGGTTTTATTTACTTTAGCATTCCTTTAGTTGACGACCTAGACACAAAAGAAGACAGGCCGTGATCTGAGAGCCCGAGGAAGGGCCAGCTTTAGACCAAAGAGAGGAAAGAACATACCTAAAAATGGCTGAGAGACAATGGTGCCCAGAGGCCAGCAAAGGCCAACAAGGCCTGTTGTCGTACGATGTTTTGCTGTTAGTCGATGAACGGTTCGTCCGGTACTGCTATTACCTTTTTTTTTCTTCTTCTTCTTCTCTCTCTCTCTTTCTCTCTCTCTCTCTCTCTTGTCGGTCCTCTCCACATTCACTCGTCCGCAAAAGCACAGTTCAGAAGAGTATCAGTGCCGTTGCGGAAAAGCACGACAGTAGTCCACTGTCGCTGTAACGAAAATAGACTTTCCCGTTGGGGAGGTGAGAATCGCGTAACAGCAACGAAAATCAAAGAGAAAGAACGAAAAAAAGAAAGCATTGTTACGACGTTCAGCATTCTGAAACGCCGGACCTTGCTCCTTTCGGCATCGACTGTGTCTAGCAGAGACCACCCGGACTGTGACCGGGGAGGGGGAAGAGGCAGGAAGGAGCCGTTGCGTTTTGATGACAAGGGAGGGGTGTTGTTTTTTATGTCATTTCTTTTTTTTAAAGTCATTTCTTTTCACATTTATTATCGTTTGTGTTCACCTGAGGTGATGTTGAAGATGGGGATGGATGTGAGAAGCCGCAGCGCACGGAATAGCACTAAAAAGACGGCCAAGGATGGGGCCGATGAGCGTCGTGAAGCCGAGCTTTTCAATAGTGTCGATGATCAGCAAAGTGGACAAACCGACGGCGATCGTCAGCAGCCATTGCCCAAAAAAACAAACAAAATCCTCCAAAAGCCTTCAAGCCTCACACATCCAACTCCGCGATTTCACTCGAATATCAGACATCCTCTGACAAGGCAAGGCCCTGGCCGTTATTAGGCCGGTATTAGTCGTTTAAGCGGCGGCTAGGGACGGCGAGGTGCAAATCTTTCTCGCAAAATGGCTGTAAAACACCACAAACATGAGGGATAGCGTCAACTCTTGAGACGCTTGTGCCGGCAGACAAGCAAGACGGACAAGGGCGCAGGATCGAGGTGAGCTGAGGTGTGCATTAGAGGCTTTTGCCGTCGACAATGTCGAAGTATTAGTTGAATATGAATTTATCGATTTGTTGAATATCTTCAACGTCGTTTTTCGTCACTCGGCACGGACAGTATCCGGATACAGAGGGGTGTGTAAAAAAGCAGAAAACCCAGCAAAAAAGGAAAGAAACAACAAAATGTGTCGTCGTTTGCGCAGTTCTTGCCCAAGACGACAACGGTCGTTTCAAGAAAGGCTTCACCAGGATTTTCACAACCTAGCAAAAGAAGGGGAGGGGTGCAGTGAAGCTACGTTGAGCAGCATGCACCATGGAGAAGAGGATCACTACAACACGACGTTTACTATTACGGCAGAGCTGTGTACTCACTCCTGACATGGTAAGTCGATAAGGTGTGCTACGGTGTGGGCATTAAACAATCCCGGCGCGAGATGAAGCTCAAACTGGTAATAGCGTTTCTTGTCTTTTCTTCTTGTCCTTTCTTTTGTAATGGCGTCCAAGTTGCGGAGCTATCAGGGGTAATATCTCTCGGCGGTGTTCCTGGCGGAGCCGCAGGATACAACGGTGAGCATGGCGAGGATGAAAAAAAAGGAAAACAAAATATGAGGGGGATAAACGTAGTACACAGTAGGTCAACAAAGTGAGCAAGGCTGCGTTGCAGCAACCGTATGAAAGAATACACGCCGTCACAGTGATATAGGTGATATAGGTAGCAGTTGTCGGTCAAAAGTTGCAAAAGAGCGTTGCGAGTACGACCTTCTTCGTGGAAAAAAAGAAAGCGCCGCATGTTGGTAAAGGAAAGCAAAAAGAAACGATAAAGGCACAGCCTGCCGGAAAAGGGGCACAATGGCGATCGGCAGTCTCGGTTGGCTCGGTAGTCGGCGACATTTCAGGGCAGCATTCAGGAGCATCGGACATATCCAAGAGCAACATTGAGGGGCATCGGGCATATTCAAGGCGACATCAAAATGATATAAAAATGATTTTCAGAGATGGACGTTGTACAGAGCAGGATATCGCATCTGCTTCCTTTTCTGATGTCGGCAGTCATGGCTGCGGTAATGCAGTCCAAATGTGATATGCGCTGCAAGCTGCAGTTGACCCCTACAAGTGCTCATCTGCAGTGTGTCACGAACGGCGATCGGCAGTGGATAAGACAATCAGTTATTTGTGAGGGGCATCTCCATTGTTTGAGGGATCTTCCTGGATTGTAAAGTCGTTATTCCAGTTGATAAATCATTTTCAGGAGCTTATTTCTTTTAATTCTTAGACATGGCTGTCTAGCGGACGATAATATCGTCGATGATCTCAGACATTTTGTTTCAACTTTTTATTGAATTTGTCTGGTTTTCTTTTCGTTTTTTTTTTCTGTTCTGTTTACGTTTGTGGCCCAGAGGTCGTCTTGGCTGCCTTTCCGAAATAGGAAATAGACAGACGGTGTTGCAGGATCAGGATGGACAGTTGTTTCCTCATTCTGGCCGCGATGTAGCATCGCTTAAGAAAAACGACTCTGGATGTTATCCGTTTTGCCTTTTGGCTTCCCCTTTTTGCCCTCTCTATTACTACTTTAGGAAACCAGCTGCGCCCGCCCAATGGTAAGAAAGTCGAGACAAAAAACCTCCGAGAATACGAGGAGCCAGGCCACAGTTTGACAGAGATGGGGGCCAAAACGAGTGCCAAAATAGGGGACAAACTGTGTGAGAATCAGAATGGATGCATCCGGAGTTGCACTGGAGGCCTGGACCTGCAGCATGCAGGTTCATCGGCCAAAACGGGCTGGATGCATACGACCTTCTGTGTGAACGATGGCCAACAAGTGTTGATTTGTGTTAACACCTTGCTGAAGAATTAAGAGCTAAGAACGGGTGTGTTTCTGACCTATATTCCGGTGCATTATACTTGCAGGAAGGGGCAAAATAGTGTGCCGGAAAGGCTCCGGGGGGAAAACAATAAATTCAGAGGGGCTAGTGATAATAATGAAGGCGTACTAAAAGCTCCGTCCTTGGCTGATGGCCAATATCAACCAGATTTAATCAATATCATAAGACAAGTTAATCAGTGACAACCAGGGACACTGTCAGAACTATCTGAAAACGCTAGGTGAGTGACAGGAGGTTGTGAGGTGTGAAGAATGTCCGAAGAGGTGTGTGTTACGTCTGAATCCTCTACTTTCTTTTTCCGCAACGGTTTTCTTTCTTTTTGCGGTTGTCGGCTGCTCTCTTTTATTTTTTATTTTCAAGCATCACTTTGATTCCGATTTTATTCTCAGCGTTTCTTTTTTATTTTTCCTACCTACCCCATAATTTTGTGCCTTTCCTTTTTGAATCACAACGCCTTTTGGGACGTGCGCGTGCAACCTCACCACACTAATGCTGCAAGGTGAAGAAAAGGGAAACCAAGACGAAATGCAGGGGCTCATTGAGACTCCGTAAAACTCAGCACATCGTAGGGCAACAAACGCAAAAGACAAGAAGGATGCGGGACAGAGAATGGGCCTTGAGGCATTGAGGGGCAATTTGCGCAGCATCAACATGCAGGGGCAAATTGGGAGCAAAAAAAGAGAAAGAAAAAAAAAAGGAAGAAGAAGAGGGGAAAAGAGTTGAGACAAGGCATCCCAACCAGATGTAGAAACACAGACCACGATTGTTCAGAAACACTGGGCTCCAGGTTTGGAGCAACGCCGAAGAACTGTTCCGTGCACAGTTGAGTTCAGTCGCGATGCCAGGATCACGAGATTATTGGGGGCGAAAAGATCAGAAAAAGAAGAAGAAGAAAAAGAAAAGATAAAAAGAAAACAAAACAGGTCATTGAAACAACCTAAACAATCTAAGAAAATTAAATAAAAGAAAGGCCGAGATGTTAAGGAGGAGGGGTGAAGAAAAGGTAAAGAAAAAGAAAGCAAGTGAGGCAGGCGAAACTGAATAAACAATTAACAGGGAGGAAAAAAGGCACAGATCAACGACAACAAGGATCAACAGAGCTAGGAAACGGCCGGCTGTTTGTACTAAACACAAGAGATGCACAGACTGGACTGGATCTGTGTCTTGAGTGTTCTGCTTTGCCAATCTTTCGCGGCAGGATGGAGATGTGGAAAGACGGACAGACATCTCAAGGATCATGGCAGATGAAAAGTTTACAACAATGAATTCACTGAGCAATGTAGGACGAATCATTGACTCTTGCACATGAAGCCCGTGTTGAGCACAAGTACGCCAAGGAAGCATCGCGGTTTTACCAGTGCGTGCAGGTGCCATGTCTCTAGCTGCATCGAGCTGTCGTGCATTGGCTGGTGGCTTTTGGATGTCCTCTTGGTGTCTTTTGGTGTCTTTTGGCTTCAATTTAAGCTCTTTTTTCAACAAACCACACCTCAAAACCGCGTGATTCCACGTCAAAATGGCCTTTGTTCACTTTCCAAATCTCACATATCGTCATTTTCTCCATATTGGCCCGTGACGTTTCTATTTTTGACATTTTAGACAAATGCAAAGATCGTGAAATGAACGGAGCTTTTCATACAGCCAATTTGAAGCCTCAAAATTAAAAGATAAAAGACCTCCAAGATAGTGAGAAAAAGGGAAAGGTAAGAAGCAGATGACCAAGTTTATGTTGGCGTGAAACTCTAGGCTGAGGATCAAAATGATGTGCCATGATATGCCGGTACAGGACCATCAATACATGATAAAAATAGAAATAAAAATGCATTATGGATTGGAAAACACGGAGACGAGTCCACATCACGACAGCCGCTCAACAATATTCACCCTTTCCAGCCTCTTCATTTTTATTTCATCAAAAGCAAAACAAACAGTCTATCACGTTTACGATCACCTCTACAACCCACAGTCTCTCTAAATTAAAGGCAACGTGCTTTGAAACAAAGCCATCGATAGACAAAGCGTGCATGAGAGGGTAACTTTGGCAGGTTTGGCAGCAGCTGGACATACCTATATGGGGTAAGGCCGGTCTTTGGGGCTGTTTCTGTCACTTAAAATGGACAAGCCCTCTGTTTATTCCCATTTTCATTCCCAGGATTCCCATTTGCTATCCACCCACCATCAATTTGACGATATGTCCTACGACCATGCTCTACGACGCACCTGCTGGATCTCATCTCATTCATCTTGTGACCACGTTTGTGACTACAACTTTGGCCATACAGGTTTTCTTTTTTTAGATCTTTTCTGGCCCGCACTCACTCTAAATCTCCCTCATCAAAGAAGTGAAACAGCCGTCTGTTATGGCCATAGTGAACTTGACTGAATCCGATGGCAATTTCACAATGTCTACGTTCAGCTCACCGTATCTTCATCTTACGGCCCATCCGTGATCCTCATGCACCACATCATTTTGGTTCACGTCTTACAAAGTAAAAGACATTCACCCCCACCCCAATAAGGCTACGGATAGACGGCATGGACGTGCATCGCATCGTCAGAAAATTTCAATGAACGACAGCCCATTGCACATCAAAAGACGTCCATGCTTGATCCTCCACTAGCTGCATGGACCACATCGCAGATAATGATTCAGAAAAGCTGTTCGTCAGTCTGATAGACTGAATATCGCCGCCCTTCATCTAGTAAGTGGCTTCTCATCTACTGTGTAGCTTTTCATCTTCCGCACACGCCCCTACACAGACCACATTGACATCTTCAAGTTATCTTCAAATGTCTAGCCTTAAGGAGCTCCCTGCGCAACCGGCTTCCCTGGTCTTGATGTTTATCCTTCCCAGTGTTCCTTGTCGTGATGTGCATCCTTCTTAGCCTTGTGGATATGAATGTGATGTTCGAGGTTCATGACCACAAGGCTAGACCTCGTCGATCCTTTGGTCTGGATGTCTTGAGCATCGGCATTTGGTCATGATAGCATAGACTCAAGCCTCTTTCCTGCTTCCACCAGGCTTGGTCTTTGCCATCTACAGTTAGACATTAAGTCACTTGTGCCCTAGATCCTCGAGCAACGGGCCGTTTACAAGACATCTTGCCTCTGTTTGTACACTTGCAGATACGCTTAAAGGCTTGTGAACGCCTGAAAGGACGCTTGTCGTCAGTATCAGGTCATCAGGCCATGAGACCATACTGCTGTGATACAATACGAACAAGGCCAGGTCGATGATATCGTTAGACTGTTAGACCGTTGAACTCCCACACAGCCAAACCGCTGGCCGTTAGACAGTCAGACCGTGGAGCAGTGATGCCGAGACTAAACATCGTGAAGCAATGGACTTTGTTGCGATCAACATTGGCTCCTAGCTTCGGCCGTATTCTTGAATTCTAGTTTTTCATATTGCTTTTTCTTGTATCAAGAGCATCGAGGATCAGGGCAGATGTCCGAGGGGCGTGTAAACAAGACAATAAATTCAAAATAGGGCTGGGGGCTCAGAGCAGGTATCAACGATCATCAAGCTGGCTTCTCTGATGAGGCACTATGGCTGGAGGCTTGATGGCCATTTACACTGCATGCAACAGTTTAACCATTGTAAGCCCCGGAACCGGCCAGAATGCTTCAACACTGACGCATCCTACATCCCCTCGGCTATGTCGGTAGTGAAGAGGCACACGCAAGGCAATGGCCACCAGTTCACTCGGTCGTAGGGCAGAGGCAGAGGGCGACGGGCTAGTAAATGCAGTAGACAGCTCGACTGCAGCAGCGCTGCAACAACAGCACACCACCTGATCACTTGGAGATCTGCTGTGCATGCAAGAAGCCTCGATGAGGTGCTATTGCAGGATGTGACAAGCGGAGGGGTCTTGCAGAAGGGGGATCTAGGAGCATTCGGGGTGTTTCATACCACCCAACGCGCACAAAATATGTGAGGTGAAAATATTGTGCTCCAACATCTGCCCCAAAAAATAGTCTTGGTCCGTACCTCAGTATTAGAGAGAAATAGTGAAAGCAATTTGGGGGCATGCATCGCCATTTCGGACGATTTCAGACCGTTGGATGGAACAGAAGCATCACGACTCATCACCCATAACGGTCGAAACGCCATCACGACCAACTTAAGAAGGCACGAAATTAATATGACAATCAAGGACTCAATATTTGTTTCGCAAATCAAGCCTCCGTGATGAGTTGTGACTTGAAAAGTGTGAAGTTGTGTGTCTGAATATGAGTTTTGAATTCTGAATCATGACAACCAGAAAACAAGACGTTGGCGATGTTGCATCCGTATTGCTTCATATATCACCCGTCGAATATATATTTAGCAGCTCTGGTAAGCGTAATACTACGTGTATTATGCCCCTATCGTCTTTGTTCGTCTGTTTATTACATAGCCACCGTTGCAGTTGCGGTTGGGTTGCCTTTGGCCGAAGTTGACAGCTTCTCGTGATGAGCCGTCCGGGCAGTGCAGTTGGTTCAAAAACCATCACAACGACGCTCGGTCTGAGATACGTCCTTGAATATTGCATCCCAGGAGTGTGAACCTCAAACAGGAAATCCGGGGTGCATACTACCCGTCTACGTTGCCATCGGGCAATATTGTGATGCTCCAGGTGTCACTGTGGTGTATCATGACCAACATGACAACCAAACATTCGACCATATTTATACATTATTTACTTGTAATCCGTTTGTCCCCCACATCAATTATTTAAATCTAATTTTGTGAGTTTATTTAAATTTATTTTGATTTAATCCAGTAGCATTTTATCGTTGAATTAATTGTGTCCGTGTTCAGTTCATCTCATTTTGCCTTTTCAATATTCATGCACTTGCAACACGATCGATAACTCTCATTTCAACAAGCTGCTTTCGGCCAGAGCGTCTGAATTCATCCCAGAAGCTCCGAGTATTTTAATGATGTGAATATCCAATGTGAAAGGCATTTTTTTCTGTCAATTATGACTTGTCGTCTTCTGTCATCCCCAGCGTCACGGAATTCTCGGTGTATATGTAATCTCTACGACGCTGGCCAGGCCACGTTTCTGTCTCTTACGCCTACAACTTTGTCAAGGACTCGACATTCTAGGGCAATCACCCTGTTATCACACCGTGGTGAACAAAACAGGCACATAAAACAGAACAATATCTTACCAACGCCTCCGTGAGACAGAAGAGACCTGGTCATCGCCCAATACGACGTCTTGCGGAGAGTACCATTCGCTACGACAGCACAACACTCAATATGTCGTATTGGTCAACCTTGAATTACGCAACAGGTTACAGGGTAGCCCCTGGCCTTCTCTGGTTTTTCTGCCTACGCTACAGCACCGGACTTCAAAGGCATTTTCGGGCATTATTATCATTTGCAGCCAGAGAAAATACCAAGCATTTTCCGTTGAACAAAAGTTCACCACCAGCGGAGCAAATTCAAAAATCCCCCAAAAAAGATGAGCAGCGGACACCCAATAGCGTCTATCATTAAGCGAGAGAACGAGGCCTGGAAGCATTGGATCCCCAGGATACTTGCAAAATGTCCCCGAAAAAAAAAGGGGACGAAAAAGGCCTGGAAGGCCGTTATGGGGTGCACTTAGGGGGCAGGATTTTAGGAGATTTTCGAGGTTTGAATAGTTTTCGGGTTCTTTTTTTTTTTGGTGGATTACAGCGGACATTAGTGGACAACAGCGGACTTTTAGTGGACTTTGTCAACTCCACGCCAAAGAAAAGCTGGAAAACTGGAGAGCTGAAAACGGCCAAAATGTGGAGAGGGACGATGATGGTGTGTAGCACCCCTGTAGCTTGACAAGGATGTGGGCGGCTTGTTTAAACGCTTGACAGGCAAGGCCAAGACACGAGGGACGAGGGACGGGGGACTCGAAGGGGGTGGAGAAAACAAAGAGAAAGGCTGAGCTGAACAGCAAGCCAGGAACCAACAACCAACAGACAGGCACTATTTTACTGGGATTCTACTTCTTACGAAATAGCATGTCTCCTCACGAAAAAGGAGAGACGAATGGACACACCGGAGAGGAGACGTGTGAGGGGATCTGTCAGGAGATGTCTATTTCGAGCCCATCTGGAGCTGAGAATAAAATGAGGGACCAAATAGCTCAAGGTCGAGTCATGCTGGAGTCAAAGGGGCTGGATTTTGTGCAAGTGGTCTCATCCTGGTCCTTTGCTTCTCCTCTCCCCTTTTTCTGATGTGAATAACGACGGCATAGTGACACAATATTACGCCGAGAAAACAATAAAGGTGTGGAGGCTCAAAAGAGGCTACGATTATCCCTCCTTGTCCTTGTTCTTCCGCTTGCCTGGAAGGGGCGTCTAGATACAGAGTGTCGGATAGATACAAGTGCTATTGTTGGAAGAAAGGGCAAAGAATCTGCCCGACGAGTGAAGCCAGGCGAGAATCGAGTGAAAAGGCTTCCGCCGGGACAACACAAGAAATTGGGAGGCTAACAGCAAATATGGTGATTGTGTTGGCACGTTGGGGTGTAACACACAAATTGGCAACTTCGGCGTACCAAGACACCATCTCGATAGTTTCGCAAGTTGGCGGCTGTTTTGAAATTGTTGGCAGACATAAGGAAGACTGGAGAATGAGGTGTGCTGTTCCAGTGTCCTGGGACGAAATTAGACTCACAAAGGGGAGGGTGGTTGTTGGTGATTGTACGGAGCAGACAGAAAGCAGTTGGGAGGCAAAAATGCACGTTGGAGATAGTCCAGTTGAGAAGCAGTTTTCTGGTGGATATTTTCTTTTCTAATTGTTGATTTTTGCATCGTCATCGTCGGGTTATCCGACACCGACTAACGATGGCTTCATTTTTAGTCCATTTGGCCTATTCTTCTTGTTATTTTTTATCACTCTCGTCTCAAATCTGGGCACGCCAGCTGAAACGGCAGCCCGGCACAGCGGCAATCGGAGACATTGTTGGGGACTGGGCTAGATTCGCCTCACGAAAAAGAAAATATGTGACACCCGCCGTGAAGGAGTAGACGCCAAAGTGGTGTCATGGAGATTTATCTTCTTGGGGATTTTGGGCTTCTTTGTGGTTGCAGAAAAAGCAAAGAAACAATGTCGAGATAATTTTAAAATTAACGTTTGGGGCATCGTCGAATCGATAGATCTGAAAAGCCTCACTAGAAGCCTCACTAGAAGGCCTTGTGCTCTTGTTAGCAAGGACACTTTCTTCAACTAACAAATCGACGATGCCTTTCAGAACGAGGCTATCAGAGCCAGAATTTTTGGTTTGTAAATTCGTCATCCAAGATCGTGCTGCCAAGCTGCTGGATCGTGGTTTCTTTGTGTCCTTTGCTTCCCACTATTTTTAATGAGATAAAGTTTGATATACGTACTTTTATTTGCTTCTTGTGTTCTTTTGAGATATCGTGTACGTTATGTTCTCCATACCGCTTTTTTCAAAACCTTGATTTCTGTAAGACACATCTCCGAATATCACCAAATTTGGCCAAAGTCAAAAGCACATGCATCATTGAAGCACATGTCATGCAAGTCAGTCGTTAGTGAAACAAAAACACTCTCAGCTTTTCGGAGTATTTCTTTTCTGTTTGATTTTGTGAGACCATGTGGCGCACTACCAGCGGAGCTGTTGAGAGGAGATAGAGGAGACAATACGGGGCGCGCCGGCCACGCCGGGCGTTGACAACTGGAATTACCCCTAGAGGAACAGTCCGGCCCAGCTTGCTGGGACAACGCAATGGTTCCGCATGTAGCCGCCCGATACCCGCCGGGCCCGACAAAATCTTTGGCGGCGGCCTCGAAAAAAAAAATGCTTGGGAATGTCTCACTTCCAGAGCAGTTCCTCTAGACAACCATCACGATGACGGCGCTTTTTTGGCATCTTCATTTTATCTGGGCTTACTTGCTTGAGTTTCGACAGCGTTGTTTCACCCCTTTTCCCCCCTTCGGCCCCATCCCTCTTTTCGAGGAAAACGTCCCGTAGTTTGGGCTCCGTAGCTTTGATTTTGGGTGGCCTCTAAATGCTATTTTCAACTACTCTCGTTGCCCAGAATTCCGCACTTTTTAGGCCAGTCCACTTTGTGCTTTTTTGCATCGTCAAAAAACACCAATTCTTGAGCTAGCATGGCCACCACGTTTCTGTGCTCCTCCCAGCTGGCTCCGTTGGCCCAGTTTTATGCCAGATAAAATTGCAAACTAGGCAGTTTTCACGTAGCTGCATGAAGCTATATCTGGGCATCGGAATAGCTACGGCGAACTAGTTTCAGCTTCAACCGTTTTGGCAAGTTCTGTCCTCAGTTTTAATCCGTAGAGAGGAGTCAAGAGCAAGCCCGGCGGAAGGATACAGCAGAAATAAGAGGCGGGCTTTGCAAGAGACGAAATGTTTGGTGAAAAATAAGTGCAACAGAAAATCGAGATGAAAGCGCCAAAAAAGATTGAAAAATAAGACAAAAACGAACATAGTTTGACGCGATGGAAGGAAAAAAGGAATCCTTCTCGGCATTGTCTCTGATCGTGGGCTGTCTCACGGCGAACCAAAGCGTTGGGATTGATAGATCACAATATCCTTTATTTTCTATTTTTTTCAAAAGAAACACGTGTGTCATGTAGATCTTGGAAGGGGGAAAGAACTACGACGTACAGCAGACGATTAAAAATCAAACGGCTATCGACATTGTGATCACGCCTCACAAACACGCATTGCCGGAGATCACAATTGCGTATGTCATGTATGGGCAATGCACCTAGCCATTATCCGCCATCACTCCGGCCGACGGCAATTGATGGGAGAAATAAAACACGAAAACACGACGGCCGTCGGCGATCGAAATTCGGATACGCACAAGAAACGGGGCAAACGACACATGGCACCCAGGCCAGACAAAGAAAATCAAAATGGTCAAGACCAAGACCATCTCTGCCCAGTTGGGCGGGCGCGGTCCGGGTCAGGAACGATCGGGTTTTTGCTTTACTTTTGCACAGACATCCGCATTTAATTCACGGCCGGAGGGTGAATTAAAGAATTGGTTTAAAGGGACCAAAACGATGGTGAAAGACGAATGTAAATAGTCCACTTGTCCAGCCTTGACAAAAACGACGGCGCCGAAGAAAGTGGACAAAGAACAGCTGAATATTTTTAGACGGAGGACACGCCGAGGATAAAACATGAGACAGTTAATGAAAAAATGTTTACAAGACAGAAGACATCGAGACATTGACGAAAAAGAAACTGAAGGAACAACAAGAAAGACACCAGCCCCCAATCGTCAACTAGGCCGATCGGCGATGCTTCTTGGCAGGGAATGTGTCAAGTGAAGGCAAAAAGGACGTGAGACTGATTGTTAGATTGTGAATACTGAGAATCCAAAATGAACACGAATTTTGATGGGAAAGGCGTTGAAGCTCGCATATGGAAATTTGCTCGATTAGGAAAACGACCCAGTCTGGTCGCCGATGATATTTCTTATTTTTCGTACTTCGTACGCAGAAAAGTGTTGAACACGCTTGTTTTCTTTGAGACTACGCCCAACGGCCAATCCAAAACAAGCAAAGGATGAGCAAGATTTCATCAAGATTTCAATCCATTTGCTCCCATTTTCTACCAATTCCAACACCAAATGGGTCACGCCGTCTCTTGTTCTGGCGTTGTCCGTTCCTGATCTGTTATGAGTTTGTTCTTGTCATGAATCCTTCTGAACTGAGAAAGGCATAGCATCTGCGGAGATGAGATGCGATGAATCGTTTTGATGCCCCGATGGCCTCGATGGGTCGTGATCCATGGCGCTTCTTTTTTTCTCTCTCTTTTGTTCCCGCTACTGTGTATATTATTCCATCGTGTTTTCTCCATCTCCTTCCGTCTTTTTCGACTTCATATTCCCCTTGATTGGTAAAGCCAACAAGTCAGCCGGCGGCCGAGCGGCAAAAGGGTTCATAGTCCAGTCCCGAATTCAAAAGAAAGGCACACGTCTATCACAAAAAGAAAGTAAATCTGCACGAAAACGTGTCTAGCGCTATGCGCTGGTGATGCAGAAATTGAGTTGCCTTTGATTTTTCAGCAGCATTTGATGCCAGTCTGAAAATGGCATCTTGGCTTGCGCCTAAAAATCGAACATTCCGAAAATCCGATCCTTTGTAGTCCACTCCTGGATTCACGCCGAAATTCCCACTTCCTGTGATGAATAGTACGCAGGTAGCACAGCGTTTCTAACCTGATGAGAAAAGGGGGCGTGCATCTACTCCGTACGATGAGGCTGGATCGACCTTTGATGCGAAGGAGCCGTCACAGGACGGTCGCAACTGGTTCACAAATGGTTAGAAGTGACTACGGATTGTCACAAACGGCACGAAAAAGAAATCATATACGAGAATCGAATTTTACAAAGTCCCAACGAATCCAGATCGAGCCTTTTTTGGCGTCAATTCGAAGCCTCCAGAGTGGACATTGTGATATTTCAATTTCTTTTTGAGGCTGAAAAGAAGAAAAGAAGCAAAAGAACAAACAAAGAGACCCTGAGATGGTTTAATCTCGATCAAATCCTTCGTGCTTTTGTGCTGTCCGACCTTACCCATCACATCAAATCTCATCTTCTTTATTTTTCGCTGTAGGGAAAATAGACCGCTGTTGTCTAGAGAGATAAAATAATACTCATGGAGGGGCGTGTGGAAAGATGAAGAAAACAAAGACTGAAAAATGAATCAATAAAATCAAAATAATGAAAGACAAGCCTCGCTCAAGCACGATACACAACGAAAACAAAACGTGGTCAAGGAATGGAGGCAATATTGACGAAAATAAAATGGACGGCGATAAAAGCGGCACCCGGTGCTCGGCTTCCGGCAAACAATGGCCGGCCTTATCGTGCTCTCAGCACAGCATAAAGAAATACCACGCGGCGTATGAGACATTTGAGGCTTTTAAACTTCCGAGACAATTCAACGGCCTGTCTTTCACGCATATGCTCACAAAAAGTGAGAAGGTGCACCCGAGAGGGCGTGTTTACCTGCAGACTACAAGCCTCACCATGGAGCAATATAAACATACGAAAACGTGTTTGGTTGCACGGCATACAAGCTATCTGGGAGCTGGGATAACACGATGGTGGCACTTGCACAAGTGGCTGTTCATGTATGTCTTAGTTGAGCAAATTTGTGATGTTTACAATTATGTCTGCGAGTGTGTATGGAGTGATTTCCTGACTATACTAATCTACATTGAAAATAACTATTTTAATCATCTGTAAGATGCATGAACATTTTATTTTACAACAATCATAAAATACGCATAAATGGGAGCAATATCATAAAACTTATTTTTAATCTTTATTATTTTTTATATCGTTCTCTCTCTGTTTGTCACATCGTTGCCCCTTTTTTTTATTCTGCAACACTGACCGCCACCCATCATGAAAATCAATATCAATTTCTTCGTGCAGAGTGCATGCTGTGGTGTCCATCTGTGCCGTGTGTGCCGAAGATGCAGGAGGATGGGAAGGATGTGAATGCGAATGAAGATGTACTTGATCGGGCTCTCTCATTATTTTTTACATTTTACTGATGATATTCATTCTCATTTTCGTCCAAGACAAGGCGGCATCCAACAGGAGAGCACGGAAGCAACTTACGCGAATGCTAAGATGACATCTCTTGGTACATCCAAATACTCGTCGCCACACACACCGCACACGTTTCCCTTTTTTTGCTCAAATTTCCAACAAGAATCAAACATGGTGTGTTAAGGGGCTGCAGATGAGATGATGAGGGTGGTGAGCGCGTCTCGAGGATCGAAGATCAAAGAGCTGTCGTGAAAATGATGAGCATTGAGCACGTTCATCTTTTGTAATGTGCGGCTCCGATGTGGTTGATGATAATTGCACAACCGAATGTTTACATACATTTGGCTGGTTTTGGTTATTTTGGTTATTTTGGTTACGTGTCGTCCAAAAAGATGCCGTTGTGTCAAGGCGATATTGACAGACTTTACCGAGAAATGCCATAACCGCGAATGCCGAAGCAAGAAATAACCTTGTTTTCTCTTTGGACCCTGAGTTGTGCATAGTAACAATCGGGCTGCCTGCCGTGCAATTGAATGACCTTGACGTGGCCCTGACCTTGGACAAAATAGGTTCAATTGGCGTTGATCATGGACATGTATGGGCTACAACCACGGTGAGAATTTGGGAGCCTTCAAAGTTACTTTACCCAGCACTCCGTGTTACGGTGTAAGCACGAGATGGGCGATGAAAATTGCCCGATATGCAGTGCTCCGTCGCCGGGCCATGGCAATGCGAGATACGGTGGAGGTGAGGGTCTTGCATGTTTTTTGGTGTCTTTTCCATGGGATTTACCATTGAGCCAGCATATCCATTCGAGAAACAAAGTCAGCGTTCCAGTGTGTCAAGATTCTGATAAGCTTCGGTCTCGCGTCCTCCGGGTAAGATTCGGTGAGGGGCCGGAGAGTACGACGTATTGGAGGCAGGAAAAGGCGGGAAAGGAAGAGAGGAAGCACCACGAAAAGGAGGGAATAACAGGACCAAAAAGGATAAGAAAAAGAAGAAAAAAGGAGGGATGGCCAAGGGAAGTGGCACCACCCTAGCCTCTCCTTTCGTATCGGCTCGTTGCGCAAAGGAACACTGTAACCTACAACTCTGTTGGAGGTTGATGGTTAGGAATCGTTATCTTCGTTTTCTCTCGCGCTGTCTACGATGGATTTTGGTTTACCTTTGTCCCCTCATTTTGGCCTGCGGCTGCAACTAGACGGTCGAGGTGTATGCTGCCGACCAAAAAGAGAAGAGGGAAAGGCTGACATCGTTGACAGAAGTTGGGGTATCTCACCCTAGCGGAATCCTTTGACGCAGCCTTTACCTTTTGTGATCTTGGATGTGTTTTTGGTGATGCCTTTGCCTCTTTCTTGCTCTATCACAGTGTCACACTCTTTTCACTCAAAAAAAGGTCCTCATCCTTCGCGGCGTTCGATGCATGTCGTATATTCCGGGGAACAGATCCGACCAGGGGGGCCACAGTCAACGAAACGGAAGACACAGAGAGAAAAAGAAGAAGGTGTGGACAGGGGAGAGGTGGTGACAGGGGTGGTCTTGAAGTCTCGAAGACTGCTGAAGAGGGGGAGACTGCATGGGAGAAAGACAAAAAAGGTCAAAAGGACAGGGGGTCCCCACACGCTCTTGAGGGAAGCTCTTTGCAGTGCGCCTCCAGCGGATAAGCTGCTGCCGCTCAGCGCTTGTGGTCTCATCTTTCAGCATCTTCAGCGGCTTGTAGCCGAGATTTCCAGCACCCACAAGCCCACACACAAACCACGAAAAAATGTCCCACAGACAACACCAATTTAGCAGTGCAACACTGTTGTGTCAACGGTCGTGGAACGGTTTGGACGAGAGTCTCAAGAGAGTCTGGGAGGAGACATTAAGAGAAGGGAGGAGCAACACTAAAGCAGGTTGAAAATAGCTTAATATTTTGAGTCTTCTGGACCGCGAAATAGACCGCCAAAAGCGACCACCAGACCTCAAAACACGGCCTGCAAAGTTTGGATCGTGTGCGGGGAAGTGTCTTGAGGTGGTCTAGAGTGTTTTGGTGTGCGTTTGGTGGTTCATGATGCTGGTAGTCGCCCAAAGTTTGAATTCATTGATTGTTGATTATTTTTGATTTATTTTCTTTAATTTATTTTGCGTTCTTTTGAATTCCATTCTCCTGCTCATTTCATATCTTCATGCTTCGGTACTCCCTCTGTTTTGTGACCCCTCTGACTGATCTCTGACCTCACTTGTTTGTCCCTCCCTGTTCTCTCCTGTCTCCCCGCTCCCGTATTCCTTTTCCTGCCTGGCCCCTCTCCAAACGAAGCATGCCTCTGTTTCCCCATTTCCAACGGCACCTCAAGTGAGCGCACGGCCTAGTCGCCTGTCAGTTAGCGCACTAGCGCAACGGCTCTCAGCGCCCTCCTCCCCTCCAGGCTCAGCAGGCATCTTCAGCAGGCATCTGGGCAGGCATTCTGGATAAGCCTCACTCAAGGACGTAAAGAAGGACAAGAGTCAAAAACACCTTGACCTCGCTCCTCCTCTCAGTACCTGCGCCCTCCACCTGCATGCCACCTGCATCCTCCAGCGTCTTCACTGCGACGTCGTCACTCACAATTACCGGCGTCGGAGGGATGACCAACAATGACAAAGATGCAAAGGAGATGCTAAAAACGACGTAGGTGGACAAAAGGGGAACTCGAGGAAACTCAATGCGACACCACACCTCTCATCCCCCACTTGCAAAGAACGTGCGCCGAAAGACCCAGATGCCCCTTGCCTTCTTTGTCTTTCTGGTCCCTGGCTGTGGTTGCGTTCGTTCGCGTTTCACGATCCGTATTGATTCAATGTCCGGACAAAGCGAAAAACGAGAAGAGGAACGAAGTGACTCTGTGATTAAAAAGAGGAAAAAATAAGAATCTGGCAATGGAGTCAAAATTACGAAATAGTTACGACAATGCTCCATACGATGGAAGACAAGCTCGAGGCCCTCGTCTTACACCGCTTTCTCATTTTGATCCTCTGTCATCGGGGTATGAAGTCGCCGTGGCGCCGTGTCCGTGTCTGTTCGCGAGAACCCTTGCTCGAACAGCTTCATGGCAAGGCTTGTCAAGTCTGGCCGACTCCACGTCTGCTGTAGCCGACCCTCCACGGCGCACTCAAAAAGGCAAGAGACGACGAGAGGTATTGATGACAGGAGTTGAATTCGGACTTGGAGTGCCTCGATCAGGACAGCCAGCCAAGCGAGAAGAGGAGTCTTTGTGCCTTTTCCTATTCAGAACATTCTATGACAAGCATATTGACCAGATATGACAAGCATATTGACTAGCTTTTGACCAAAATTTTGGCAAGGGATGTCGATGGTCGTACGAGTCTGACGATGCTCGAACTCGGGCAATTGCTGTAAGTGGGGACCGTGGATATCAGGGAAATATTTATGACTTAGGCGGACAATAAATTATGAAATCGTGGGGACGCGGACATCGCGTAAAAAAACAAGGAAAGAGAAAATCAAACAATTGCCCGAGGAGAAGACAATGAATATAATTGACCAAATCTAAGGCAACATCCACATCACCATAATGCTCAAAAGCCCCCAATATTTCGGATCGTGCGGGTAACGAAACCGCCACACCATCTTGTTTGAAGCTTCTTCGTCTCATATATCGTCTTACCGAACGAGATAGCTCCTCTCTTCTCCTCTGCTCTTGCCCTCGTTTAGCAACAAGGCCGAATCAGCCACACCACCGCTTGTTAGTGTTACCATATCGTAACTTCGCGCTTTTTTGGTGGCTGTTTTGGTGTCTTTTTAATCTTCTCCCCTCTTCGCTACCATGTGGCTTGCGCCCCAGGAGGTCGGCCCAATCACTATCCACCGGCAGACACACCCGCCGAAGAAAAAAAGAGTCTAACAAATGCGCCCACGGCGTTTCTCGTCTCGCCCCCAATGCGCCGATGCACCTAAAGCAATCGTCAAACACCGCGCTATCACTGTTTTGAATATATTTTGCAATATGGTGGGTGGCTGTTCTTGGAGCCGAGTCCATCATTGGTCTTTTGTCCTCTGTCCTACTCGGCTGCTTTTCTAGATTCTCTGGCGGCCCCGCTGTCGTATTACGTTGTGAAATCAAGAGCTTGAGCAGTCTGTGTACGATGTGGGTGTGGAATCCAGATGGGGCGAGTCACTCTTGGCTTTGATTTTGATTTTTAAGTTTGATTCTGATTTTGATTTTAATATCAACGCAAGTGTAAATGTGGCTGTACAAATTACTCCTCGCTGCAGATCCAGACCCTGGGATAGCAACGCTGCCATCAATGACTCGCAGAAGCATTGTCGAGGATTTAATATTGACGTTGACGGTTGTGCACACCATTACAAAGACGAAATGCAGAAGAGACACAACGAAACAAGGACCAAATGCAGATGCAAAGCCACGAACAGGTGTCTTCGCACTGGCACAGTCCACGTTCCATCTGCGACAACGTCCCACCGCGCTCGGTTCACATGTTCGTCCTTTTCTTACAAGATGTTCGTCATGATCCTTCCTCTGTGCAGTGCTGTTTTATGAGGCACACGTAGTCCACTTGATTTTTTGCTGGTGTCTGTTGGCAATTTTGCGGCGCATTCAAAGCGGATGTCGCGAACGACGACACATCCCGTAACGAACGACGAACAACAAGACTAATACTTTCCTTGGAGGAATCGACGATGCTACTTGACCAACTCAAAGCGTTGTTGCTCCGTCTTTACGAAGCCCTTTTCTCCTCTTTGACGAGGGCATTTTGCTATTTTCTCTTCTTATTTCCTCACTGGGATAGTCGACAATGGAGTCGAATGGAGGCGAATGGAGACAATGGAGACACTTCGACAAGAACAAGGGTTCTTTCAACGACCTGTGACCATAACGTGACAGAAAGCCAAGTTTCCTCCAAGTCTGCCCCTGCTGAAGCTAACTTGTTCTTGTCTTCGACATCCATAGTAGAATCTATTTTCATTAATTCTTTCTGTATCCAAAATCGCATTTTATTGATTTTTGGCTTCAATTCAATAACTTGAACACCCAGCACGCTAGACGAGGGTACCTGACGCGATCTGCGGCATTTCAGGCACCGGAAGGAAAAAGATGAAGATAATGCTCTGAGAGAAAAAGAAAGAAGATAAAGAAATAAATAAAAATAGGACTTGCCAGCCGGAGATAAATGGAAACGGCCGTTTAAAGAAGAAATAAAGAACAATGGAATTCTATGCAGAAGCAAGCACAGAAGACGCGATGTATCCTCAAACGACACACCGGTACGGAGCCCATGATGCAAAGCAAAACGCAAAGAGACCAGACGACTAGGGGAAGCATGGCAAGAAAATGACCTGTCGAGAGTGAGGGTTGCTGCATTGTCGACATCTCCAACGTCTTCAACAATCATTTTTAGTGGGCTTTGGAGCTCTTGTCTCTGTTTATTCTTGTTTTATTTTTTATTTTTATTCATTCATCTTTATTCACATTCTTATTTCCCTTTTCAACACCCTCCAACAACCTCCACAACTCAAGCTAGCAGGGCTGTCAACAAGGCCCTGTCGATGACAGCCCTGCTAGTGCCCCCTCGATTAGAACAGAAAACAGCCAGGCCAGGGACCAGGCCTCTCAAGCTTCGGACCTATTTCCCAATTCTAGCATTTCTTTCGTCAAAAATACACTCTTCTTTTAGTTGCCTCTCCACAAGGAGGGCTGTTAGGATCATGCAAAGCCCCTTGGTCTCGATGTTCCAGACCGTCGCCTGTCCATTTGTTTTCTGTGAACTAAATTGCCAAAGATTACGAAAGCAAGGTCGAGACGCGTCTTTTTGGCGACAAACCGACGAATTAACGAATCGACGACGAAAGCGAAGGCAACTCCTAGTTAGCACTTACTCGTATGGCATCCTTGAGCTAAACTGGACCACAGTCAAGTTGTGTCTGGACACGGACACAAATACGCAAAAAGGAAAAGGTTTGACGCAGTGTGAGGCGTCAGATACGGAGCGTGCTGTCCATCATCATTGATTTAAACTCGGTTACAGCCATCTAGTCCTGTGAGGCGCATCATCGCGCAGGCGATCGGCAGGCATCACAAATAATTACTGAGGACGGGCGCCTTTTCGCACTCCATTTGGTTTGTTTACCCGCCCCTGCTCTCTGTTCTTAGTTAAGTACATAAAGTACTGTGCATGTCGATTTAACGCAGATACTGTGTCATACTCTGTAAAATACGGAGTTACTGTTGATTCACCTTGTAGGGCGTTTGACAAGTGACGATTGCCCTCGACTTTTTCGACTTTGACCTTGATCTCCCTTCACCTTGTCTAATACACAAAAAGCAAACCCCGAGAGTGGATTCACCAAGGAAAAAAGGAGAAAAGGAACAAAAATAAAACAAGCTTGCTACTGACTACTGACTACTGGCTACTCAACTACAGAGTAAGCGAGATGGATTTAACGGAGAGATACCCAGAATGCTCAGTATTACTGCGGAATCGACCATAAAACAAGGCGGAATCGGAATGGATACCAAGTAGAAAAAGGTGAAGATTGGGCACAACTTGAAAGATCAACACTCAACGGTCAAAGATAGTCATATCCAACTGTTGGATTGTTATATTAGACATGGAAGATGTTCAGTCACAATCATCGTGAGCAGTTGGTCGGCCTAGTCAATACTACAATCACGACGGCGGCGGTCAAAGTTCGGAGGGTCGTTTCTATCTTACTTTTACTAACTGTTTTTTCTTTGTCTGTTTCTTGTTGCGGAGTGTCCGGGCGGCCCTTGGCGGATCTGGCCGGATGATCATCATCACGTTATTTTCAAGTGGAGAGGCGGGAGAGAGGGGGAAAAGGCACGGGAAAGGAAGGGGAGAAAGTGATAGAAAGTTCAAGGTCAAGGTTCAGAAAATGACAGCGCCGCTTGTTTGCATTGTCGTAGCGAAGGAGGGGAAGGAGGAGGAGAAGGACTAGCCAAAGTTGTCACGAAGGCGGTCTTGAGGGCGAAAAGGTCTTTGCGTTCGATGAAGACCGTGGTAAGCGGCATCGTGTTCTCTTGAAAGTCGAGATAAGGGGAGACATCGCGAAGGAACAGAGGAGCGCCTTCACCCATCAAAGGACGGACGCCTCCGCCTAGCACGTAACAGCGGCAAAGAGCGCTAGACGGTCGACAGTCTAGATTGAACTGCTCCGCAGACAGGGCAAACTATCGCAGAAACTATCGTAAACTCTGAAATATAAGTCGGTAAGCAGTAAACGAAAGAAGAAGCAAAGGAGACAACCAAACAGTTGCCAACTTTGGTTGCGCACAGAACAACCGACTCCGTTTTTTAGCATCTTCTTGCAACGATATTGCCACGATATTGCTACAAAGACAGGGGCCAGGCCAGTTGTCGAGGGGCCATTTTGAGGGGAAGGTCCCTGGGGAAACAGACATGGGACTCGAAAAGGGACAAGATTGAAGAAGAATGGGACAGGGAGAGGGTATTGAAGATGCGGAGGAGGGGTTGGGACGGCACGATTGAGGGGAAGGCAAGATAACAAATTGGGAATCATAATCAGTAGGAAATCAAAACAGGATCGATATGGCCAAAAGACAAAAGTTCGTGAGATGCCCTATTTTTGTCGTCACAACTCGAGTTGATAACGTCTTTGTCAGAAGGAATAAACAAACTGTTGGTGTAAGGCTGTGGCACGGGTGTTAGTGTCATTTGTTGGCACAATTGTAGGGACTGTTGGGCACTGTAAGCTGTCCAAATACAGCAATAATCGGCAGAGAAGCAGTGGAGGGAGCAGAGAGCGACAGAAATTGAAACGGCTGCCCATGAGCGCATGTCTCACTTGTGGAGAGAGGGGGGACATTCACAGAAAGATCGGCACTCTTGTATCCTTCCACGTTTCTCCTCCCTTCTATTTTATGTCCCCGAGCATAAATCGATGATTCTAGAAATACAGGGAGGTGCACAGGGCATGAAAGTGAAGGGGGCTTTCATGAAAATCAAAGAAAAAGAAGGCAAGCAAGCTGTCCAGAAAAATCAGAAAAATCAAACAAACATCAACAATCTCGCGGTTTGACATCTAGAGTCTAGACAGGGTCTCCATGTCGTTGGGAGACTTCACATGATGGTGATGCTCGTCAAACGGCGAATCAGATTCAAAGATTGATGTACTGAAAAGCCAGAAAAGAGGTTGGCGATATGTTTTGTATGCAGAGGAACAGACACTAACAAATGTGCACTACAATGAACCAGCATTCTCAAAAGCCTGGGCCAGACTTGACCGGTCAACAAGCCCATCCTACCTGAAGCCTTCTGAATGCCCAATTTGGCTTCTTCACTGCAATTCTTGCCCTTCACCACTGACTTACACCGCGGGCACCTTCCGTTGGCCGTGGGCCCCTGGTCACCTTTTCCTTCAGCGGTGTGGGGCAATACGACCCTACAATTGCAAGGTACTTTTATCTTTCTTTTTTTCTGTCATTTTTCATCATTTTTGGTGCCTTTCTTCTTCATTTTTAGCTGCCAAACGGCCGTGCGCACAAACAAAAGGACGGCACGCCTCGAGCAAGTGCACCCCTGTCCCCGTCCTTTTCCCCTTGTCACTCCTTGTCTTTTCCTGTCTTTTCCTTGTCCTCCACCCCGTAAACGCTTGTCTCTCTTGGGAGTGTTGCATTAGGAGAAACAAGGGGACTGCCCCACGAGTCCACTCTCTTCTTCTTTCAGTGGCTCAAGTGGTCAGTGAGTGATCTTCTGTTTCTCAGTGAAGAGCAGCCACTGTTGTTCAGCATCTCCGAGGATTGAGGATTGACTGGCTCAGTGGTCCTGCAGGAACATTGGAAGAGACTTTGTTCAACACTCGCTAACATAACAAGCTTGATATACGTCGTATTGAGGTCGTGCGCAAGTGCGGAGGAGGCATGCGAACCAGAAATCTGTGAGGTCAAGTTCAACGACATGACCCTTTTGAGGACGGGGCAAATCATTGCCATTTGTGATCATGGTGGTCAACTTTATGAACGTTTTGTCAATGTCCAAAGTCGAGTTGTGCCGATGCCGTGCCTCTTTTGTGTGGTTGTGCTGCGCCATGTGGTTTTCTTTCTTCCGTTGTTCTTCCTGTTCTCGACAATCCCAAAAGACGGGATAGATGAACAAAGACTGTCCCGAGAGACGAATATAGAATAAAGAGAGCAAACAAGGCAGAGGTTTCCCGCCGCAACGGGACGAGGCGAACGCCCGTCGGCAGTCGTATTTTTGGGATACACAAATATGAATCAAGGAATAAAGAAAAAAGAAAATATGACATGGACGCAGATAATGCAAGGGACGATGTCATCATGCTTCTATCAGGATTGGGCAAATATCAGAGTGACAGCAAGAAAGAGGGCAAAGAGGGCAAAAAGGGCCAACTGGGCAAATAAAGCAGTAAATAAGAAAACATCAATAAAATGAATAAATATTCTTCAATGTAATGGACAAGCAACACCGTGTACCTGCATAACAGTCCACCACCGCCATGCACTCTGCACTCTGCACAGGAACATGTCGCACTTGCAGACATCAACTCAAGAAACACAAAATTAAGATGCGGCCGTTGCACGCTTGGCCGCCTGGCTGTCCTTTCCGGACTGTCCATCCCGCGCGATGCCACTGTAAGTGTGTGATCCCATGCCCTTCGTTCCTTTGCCCATCTCTCGTCGTTCTAAATCTTTCATCGGTCATCTCTCAATCCTCTTTTGGTCACCACTGATCTCTTCCCCTCTTTTGAATTTTGAATTTCCTCTTTTCGGTTTTATCGATTTATTTTCCACCTCCTTCCCACCCCATCACATCGCTTCGCTCTTTTTGGCACTATCTCACTCTCTGCAGCCGTTCAAGTGCCTCTTCTGTGCCGTCGTTGCTTTCGCTACAAGCACTGCTTGCAGTAGTGTCTCCCTTGTGGCGACACCGCTCTCTGTTTGCTCACAGTTTCTTCTGCCTTGATCTCGTTCAGTTCATCTTCTCATCACACAATTCTGTGCCGCTGCTGCAGCCGATCTGCAACGCAGAATTTTCATTCACACTTGTTCGTACACAGTACCTGCACTTGTAGCACTTTGTAGTTTTTGTTTCGTATTTTGTCGTCTAGTTTTTCTTGACGTTGTCGCTTTCTCTCTGCATCCCCCAACACTCACAAAAGCAAGGATACTGACCAAGCTTGTCCCAAAAAGGAACTGTCCAGCGCGACCAGGGCCTGGCGAGGTCAGACAAGGTCAAGAGAGCTAGGACTCCAGTACGCCCTCCGCCCACTCTGTTTCTCACCTGCATCGGAGCATTTTGGCTCCCAAATGCGTTTTTCCACAACTTGCTTGTCGCTTGTCGAGAAATGTTTGACTCCTCCGGGCGAATACCTCTTTTCGACGTGCAATTCTCACTCCCCTTTCCCCTTTGCCACTCCCTCCCCCCCTGGTCTCGTTCTGGGCAGGCATCGTCTCTCGCATTGATGCCTTGATACTCTGAAAACAGGAAAGAGGAGACGAACTGGACGACAAGAAAAGAAGACATGGGCAAAAAGACTGAGCGCAAGTTGCAGCTTGCAACCTCGACCCTCCATCTTCAACGACCGTTCTCATGCTCTCTGTGGATTCTTCCCCTCTTTTGCTCAAGCGTGCCCCTTTGCCTCCTCTGTAAACCATTCGGGGAATATATTAGATTCTTCTTTCCTGCTTCTCGAAGGAAAATACATCCTCTGCTTCAGGAAAAGTGAAAGAGAAAGAGATGCGATTGGTCGGCAGTGGAGTAATACGCCGTAATGTTCGGACGATCGTAGGGCCAGAGACTGGAGATTGTGGAATACGTTGTGTTGTGTGCAGTCTGCAGTCTGCACTGCATATCATTCCTTCTCAATTGATGTCCTGTGCAGGCTTTCTTGGGTGGAATTGAATTGTAGTCGTATTCCTTCACTTACCAATTCTCCTGTTGAACTGTCAAAGAAAACAAATTATGCCTGCTGTTTTTGTTGCCAGTTGGACAAAGCTCATACGCTATTTCTGGCCTGGCCACAAGGTCCAGGATTATGGCAAGTGTTTCCGTGTGCAATTGACGTGCATAAAAGACAAAAAAAATAGGGGACGGATGTCGTAATTTTGGGTTCGTTGCGAAAGCCGTGCCGTGTGTGGATTCCGTCCTTGCCGACTAAGCTTCCTGTAGGATGTGTGGGCAATGAAGATGTCGTATATCATACAATAATTGAATAAAAAACACGAAAATGCCATTCCTTTCTTTTTCTACCTTTCCCCAGATTGACACTGCATCCCGCGCTGCGTCCCATCCAAAGAGGACTGACATTTGTTGTAAGCGAGACGAACACCTCCCAATAATGAACAAACGCGTTGTCCAATATCAAGGGGGTTCATGCACTCGTGTGTCTGATTTCACACTTATCAATTGCTTCCAGTCGGGCACTGTCAAATGCGTGGCCGCGTGGCCACAAGGGTCTTGCAATGGGACATTTGGGGGCAAATTGGAACAGTAGACAACGAATGGGACAAATGGGGATGGCCGACCGACGAGGCCAGCCCGCGAACGCTGAAGCATAAAAAAGACATAAAAAGAGGGAGAGAGGCAAATAGGAGAGGCCCGGCCAGAGGTCAAAGAGTCAACCAAACTCTGGATGCTCAAAGTTGAGGTCTGTGTTGACAACCCCAGGTCTTTTATTCTTCGCCCGTGTCAACAGTAAGCGAGAGAAAAGTTCGAAAAAAGAAAACAATAAATTCCGATAAAAAGGACAAAGCGTATGTTGCATTCTCGACCTTCGCCATGTCGGCCATGTCCTTTTCTTTTCGTGTATTGAGTATGCACGTAAATAGAAATCACGATGGCCAGATCCGCCAAATATTGCATAGACACGGGACAGCAATGTGTGAAAATGCCCCGAGTACCTGGTGTTGCAATTGCCACGGCGGCAGGGAGAAGGAAGCAAGAGGAAGTACGATGAGGAGGCAGGAAGGAAAATAGCCACGGTTGTCGTAGTTGTCTGATCAGTCCGCCGCAAGTCCGTTTATGTCAGGAAAAGGCCGAACCGTTGGGGGGCTATGCAGAAAAATATGGAAGGAAAATCAAAGAACACATGTAACAGTTCTTGACTCGTGCTAGTGGTAAGATGCTCATCATGATGGCGAACTACGCATGCAAGGTGCAAGCGAAACAACACCGTGCACTCCGAATATTTTTTGATACAAAAAATTGGGGGATAATAAATCATCCAGAAAAAAAAAACATGAAAAAAGCACTGGGTGGAACAATGCTGTTGTCATCATGAGCCAACAAGGAGACATTGTATACCGGTAGGAAGTGCAGCCGGTGTGAGAGGGAGCAGGGCCAGGCCATGTTAGACAACCTCGACAAAGACAGTGATGTTGATATTCAGGATTGAAAAGCGTTGTATCCACCCTCCATTCTAGCGGACTACACTTGCAGACAAAGGGAAGCAACACTCGAAAAAAAAGCCACACTACTGCACAACTACTCGCCGTGGTGGAACATGTACTCCATCAGCCTCGCTCCATTGAGAAAAGTTTCGGCGCCGTTTCAGATGCGAGCGTTCCTATTCGACGATATCTCTTCAACAAAGTTCACTTCATCCTCTGAGGTTCCTCTCTCCAGGCGGTGTGCTGAAAAAATCACAGCGTGTGTGGGGGGGACGGCACAGCGTGCAGAAACGTATGGCAGTGTGACCAGAAAAAAGGACAGGGGGCCTGAGGTGCGCTAAACTCTTCTCTCTCCTCCAGTGTATCCATAAGGTTGTAGTGGTGAACATCAAGCGCCACTAACACAAAACTCGCAGACTTTCAGTGTGAAAAAGCACAAATGCAAAACAGAGAGCAACAGTAAAGTAGAAAAACAGACAAGAAAGCCGTTCGCTGGTGTTTAGCCTCTTCCTTCCAACGGCCTCGAGACCAAGAACTGCAACCTTGGAGGCAGTTCGTCTCCAGTTTCGTCCCCACGACGGTGAAGACAGACCCTTGTCGAGGAAACATAAGACTCCGGCCGGCATGCACGTGGTGGCAGGTCACTGTTGGGCCATACGGGGGCGGGAATGGTGGAGGCGGTGGAAGAACTTCTCTCATAGACATAAAGAGACAACGGGGTCAAGTGGAAAGAGAAAGACGGAATACAGTAGATGCATATTTTGTCTTGCATTGTCCTAGACGACTCCTCCGTGTTCAGCTTGCAGGCGGAATATGAATTGCAGGCGGGCCTGCGGTAAGCGGCAGTGGTCGGTAGGAGACGGGTGGCGGACGGCATAGACGACGCTCCTAGAAACAGATTGCACGGCAAGATGCTGTTTGTGTGTGTGCACCGTTCTATGTATATGGCCGCAGCAACTGGCCGCAGGATTTGCACTGGCCCGCCTGCACCTGTTTTCGTGGTGAACTGCACCCGGTCGGTGGGTAGAATTTGTGAGATATGAGCAACGAAAGGCCTAAGACATTTCATGCGAGGAACGAGTGTGCTTGTAAAGAAAAGGGTTCTTCCACATTGGGACGAGCCTCCCGCAAAGGGTTGTCCTTTTAGGTCTGGGGGGCACAGAGGTGTTCAGAAGTGTAAAGGCCCACGATAAAACCGTTGCCCCCGCCTCCCACGAGGACGGTCCGCAATTCTCAAAACCGGGAGGTCCGGTCCTTTGCACGAACGGCACAACGTGTTGGCATGCGGCCGCGACTCGAGGACAGCAACAAAAGGGGGGCAAGATTTTCAATTTTCAACTTGCCTTTGTGACTATCATTGCTGTCATTCTTGTTCATCCCAATGTAAAATTGAAAATAAGCGCGAGCACGTTTGGCTTCATGCATATGAATTCCGAATTCCGAGGTGGCCTTCTGGGGCAAAGCAATAAATTGCAAGAATGAGCGGACCCGCGCAAACCATTTGCATGAGAAAAGAATGAATGAAAAAAAAAAAAAAAAAAAAAAAGACTGTGGCAGCGATGGTCTTCAAGAACAGCCACTGTTGCTGCAAGCGCGGGAAGACGTCAGTGCTCTGCAGAACGGCCTTGTATTGCGACAGGGGTAGGTCGTATCTGGCTGGACTGTCGACAACTAAGAAACCAGGCCAGCAGATCATCAGACGTCAGAAATAGAGCTATTCCGGCCTCGTTATCATCGTTCTGGGAGTGCCGGCGGCACTTCGCCCGCTGTACGGAGTATGTATGCGTCCGCTTGTAAAAGATACTAGGGAGTAATGTAATACATTTCAAAAGGAGGGGGCAGGCGCGGATTTGTTTGAACGAACTTGGCTAGCTTTCGAGTCCACTGGAAAGGCAGCTTCGGTACACTAAATGTTGGTGACGGGGGGGACAAAATGAAAGGGCTGCCAGAACGAAACGTAATGGGCAAGAAAACAGTGCCGCGAGAGTTGCGAATAGACAATGAATGTAGAGTGCTTGCAGGTGACCAAAAGAAAAAAGAAAAGAGAAAAAATAAAGGCAAACCAAACTCTGCATTGAAAGGCGGGACAGAGAGGCGGGCGAAACAGACAACGACCCTTGCAATCCTCGATCCCCCGCATCAACCAAGAAACAAAAAGGTTTGGATAAGAATGTCACGAACTGGAGGAGAAGGATGGCAAAAATATGAAAACTTGAAGGGTCAAAGTGGCACATGAAAGGCTGGTCTCGCTGGTGTTGCAAAAAAAACGAAAGAAAAGAATGACTAGCAGGACTATCGCCAAGATCTGGGAAGAAGTGGATAGAACCAGAGAATAATGCCACAAAGGGACAATAAACAAGGTCTGGACAACCCTCTGCAGTAGTAAATTGCAACGCTGAAAAGGTCTTGAGGATGGCCGATCTCTTGACTTTGGTCGCCTGGCCGCATGGGTTTTTAAGCTTGCTTTGATGCTTCAATTTGTTCCGAATACGGTGGCTAGGAGAGGTGGCGGGCAGCAAAGGGGCGATGAAGGACAAAGACAGAACCAAACTTTTGTCAACAAAGGAACAGATGGCCATGATAAGCCGTGATTTCGTGCACAAGGACGAGCGCGAGTGCAACGGAGGGGTTGGGCAATGGTAAGAACGACAGGAGGGGGGCGATGTGGTTTATCGAAGCAATGGTTCACCTGTATGAAAATGCGATCAGAGCCGCCAGTGGCGACGAAAACTGTCAAGATGACATGGCGGCATGGCGTCGTTCTTTGTGGCGTTTCTTGGTCGAGTGCGTTTTGACAGGAGGAGATGACGATGTGTTGGACAAAAGGGTGCAATCATATAAAAGTAAACAAGCGTTGCAGAATAAGCGTTGCACTACTGCAGTGTGATGATAAACTGGGTATTGCACAGGTTGGCGGGCATCGTTGTCAAATTCGCTGGGAAGAGAGGGGATCGTCGAAAGGCGAAATGGCGAAAAGAGGAGGTCGAGATTGGGCGCAAAATATGGAGAGCTTGAGCATGACAAAAGTGCGGTTTGCACATGGCCGAGATCGACGAAAAAGGCAGCAAAGGAGGAAATGATGGGCAAGAGCACGCTAACGTCAACGGCCTTCTGGAAGGTGCAATGGAAGCTGTGGATACGGGGGCTCGGGAGGGTCGAGCGCGCCTGCCTCCCCATTTGCTCGTTTCTTTTCACCCTGTGCTTTTGGCTCATAAAGCATGCGAGCGATGGTGCCGATCGTGCCTTCTTCAGGCAAACTCCTCGCGCGAAGCTTACTTTGGCACCAAAACGCGCGCTGGCACAACATGCAGTCAGACAGGAAGGCACGACTCGGCGATGCCAGAATTGGGCAAGGGCGACGGGGTTATGATGCCAACAAAATGAGGAAAGAGCACCCATCGAGAATGCAAAATACCTACTCAGCTCAAGAACAGAAGGAGTGATGGGAGATAATCTCTGCTACTTTGATGCCAAGCGTAAATGGGAACCCCTGCAGCATCAAGTGCACCAGAGATGCGGCGAGCAGTGCTGTTTTGTCTCAGTGCCAGGCCGTGCCTTCCTCATACAGGCTTCCTGGTCATAAGCCGCTGCCTGCATTCGACAATGTCATGAGCATCTATTGCATTTTGACGTCTTTCACACACGCTCTATTTCGATTCTCCTCCATTATTCCCTTTACGCCCTATTCCCGTCCGTTCAAATTGAGATGGCCGACTCTAAGTGCGACTACTCCGTGTCTGCGGGAGAGAGGGAGATCATGTCCGAGCGCCGGCAGTGGTCATCGCAAAAAGCGGCAAGAAAGCGACTGACGATGACAGCAGCAATCTAAACAACGAGCAAAATGACCACGGCTAGCAGCGACATCTACAATCTACGACAGATGGCGAGCAGGAGGACTAATACAAGGTCTATCACTGAGATGAAATCTACCACGACGGCTACTGCAATGTGATACGGTCCTGCAACGTTTGTCAGTCTGTAACTCTGCAACTCTGCAATTCAACAACCGCACGCCTTTATTTCTGGCCCTGAACCATGCCTATTGGCTGCTGGACGGCTCCCTGCCTCTCAATTTGCAAGTGCAGTCTCTTTCTGATCGCCATCTTCCTCTTTCTTCTCTTCGCTCTGTAGTGCCGCCATCACAGCCCGTCCTCGGCGCACGGACACTCTCTCTGTGCCGTGCTGCATGGCATGGCCTGGACTTTTGGCCGCGGGGTGCAGGGCCACCACCTTTTTCGACTGCTCGCCTCTGCCTTCCCTTTCTCCCGCTGCCCCAGCTGTCTCTTTCTTCACCGCATGCAAGCGCCGTAGCACTCTATCCTCGACAGTGTCTTTTATCACCGTCCCGTCAGAGGGGTCAAATGCTATCTCTCAATCTCCTGTTGTTGGTGTTTTTTTGTGTCTGCCTTTCTCTCTGGAGCGGACTGTGGGGTGGAGAGTGATCGACGGGCTGCATCTCCCGCCTGCAAGACAATCAATTTTGTCTATATATTCATTGCGCTGGCTTTTGTCCCTGGCAACAGAAACAGGTGATAGTGTCAACAGATGCATCTGGCCAGCAAAACACGGGAGAGACCGCTGTGACGATGAGACGAAGAATTGGGGGGAAACTCAAAACACAGAGACCACCCTTTCTCTTTACTGATTTTGACGGCTACGGTGAGAATCAAAGAGGGTGTATGGGCCTGGAGAACTGGTCATCGAAAGAAAGTCGACAACGAGGGCGCTAACGTGCCGCTTTTGCATATTTCCCCCACAAAGTCTGTTTAAAAGATGCAGCAAGTGCATTAGGTGAGAGAAAGGGAAGAAAGAAGTGCAGCAGCAGTCCACATCTGGCATTTCCTCCCTGTCTTGCTTTCAGTGACTGTAGGACCATCAACCCGTTCGAGGCAACACAGTCTTGGCGTTCAAAACAGTGTGTCGTCTTGCCGTGGTTGCAGACCCTCAAACACTTTACGGGGTGCATTCTACGGAAGACGGAAACAGGACACAAGCCTTACACTCTGTTCATCGTCTCAATATGGAAGGAAAGAAAGGAAATACTGTGCATCTCTCTCCGTCTTGCATCGTGAGCCGCCCCTCCCTGCCACTCAGTTTGCAATGAAAGGGAAGACGCAGACTGATTTTCATGCACCCCGCCTTTTGATCCATAAAAAGAAGGCAAAGGAAGAGAGAGCCGATGCAGCAGGTGGCATTGAGAGCGGGAATGGACAACGAAGAAGTGGAAGAGAACGATGAATGAAAGACAAAAGAATAAGAAAAAAAAAACAGTTTGAACATCTCACGAGGCTGGTGGATGGTGATCGACATCGAGGTTGCTGAAAGAGCTCTGCCGTGTCTTTTTGCTTGGCATCTTGACTTCATCTGGTTCATGTAACCGAAAGCATTGGAGCAGGACCGTAAAGACCCAGTGGCTGGCCCAGTGGCCCAGCGGCCCTTTGAAGACCCTATTTTGCCATTTTCATGCTCATCAGAGGGCCCTATCCCACTGCTGAAAGCTTGGTTCGTGGCTGGTCTCATGGCCTTTGATTCTCAGTGGAGGTGTCGTGGAGATGGACAACTGGAAGAAAGATGAACAAGAACCACAAGAGTCAGCAAAATGCAGCAAAAAAACGGGACATGTTGCAGGGTTCATGGGATTGAAAAAATAGTGGATTATGGGGCTGGTGAGGCCAGGCCAGGGCCTTTTCAGCTGCCTTTGTGCCTCTGTATGGGCCAGTCCAAAACGAGGTTTAGTGGACGCCTCGAGTCGAGTCGCCTCGTTTGCCTGGCTTGACCGGTCTCCCACTCTTACAACTTGGCTTTACATTCTTCCTCTGAGGCGGTGAAAACACGGCTGGCTGGGCCTATCAAGATACAGGGTGTTGACTTAAAATTTTGCACCAAATGCACAGAGAAACAACGCATCTAGACCTTTATCGACAGATCTCAGCCAGCCTTTTTGCGTCTTCATCACATCACGACTCCCTTTTCTAACCTTTTTCTCTCACAGTTGCTCTTTACCCCTGTCTCTTTTTTTCTCCAAAAGCGCTGCTCCACTGGCATACAGCATAAGATCCACCTTCTCGTTGCTTGCTCTGCATGGCGAGCCTGGCCAGGCAAAATTATGGGAGGAGCTCCGATCGACCCGTCCCGCCATTCTCTCTACTTACATTGTTCAAGTCGAAAAAGAGCAAGTGGACAAAGAGACAAAAACAGTAAAAATGGCAGAAATTCGGGGAAACAAATGGCCCAAATCAACGATCTGCAAAGTATCAACACTGTCCTTGGATATCATTGTCGGGCAGCCTGTCCGGTGTCTGGAGCAACACGCCGTGTTGTACGGAACCCGGAGGTGCACTGTATTAGCCCGTCGTACATACAACGGTGTATTGCTGCACACACACATGTCCATTTCCTGCCGTGTCTGATTTTTCAGTCCCTTTTTCACTGTCTCCATTTTCAATATTTATTCTCAAATTTTCAAATATTGTGCCGTCTTTGCAGCCGTCTGCCGCACTTGCAGATGTCTCCGTTGTGTCTCCAGTGCTGATTCAGTTTTTACTCCTGCGTTCACCGTGTCTCATCTATTTCTGCATATTCTGCAGATTCTTAATTTGATTATTTTCATTGACTTTTCGAGGACTGCTGCACACTGATGACTTCCCGTCGTGCCTTTGAATGCTTGGACCGTTCTGCACGCCGCAAGCTGCACCCCGTATTTCTGCTCTTCTGTCTATTCTATTGTGCCGTGTCACGCACTTCCCGTCTGCAGGCTTTTTTTTCTCAAAAAAAAAAAAAAAAAAAAAAAACATGTTCTCATTCAGTTTATCTCGCTGTAATTCATTGCCTCTTCCAGTCGTCCATTTTCAATTCATTTTCTTTCCCGAATATTGGGCAATCTCGCCTGGGTGATCTCCACGCCCATCTACCACATTTTCCCCAGTTCTTCATGTCCTCCAATTGCTTCAAACTCTTCTTCCTCTGCCCCGTGTTGTCTTCTTCTTTGTTGCCTACCGGAATTTTGACATGCCATGAAGTTCTAATTAGTAACAAATGTGTTCCGATTCCGAGTACTTGACAGATGTCGTTGAGATCGTATGCCGTATTTGAACATCGTGCGTGACGATCAATTGGCGGTTCAACAGTAGTCGGCAATACTTCCTACTTTTCGTCTGCCGTCAGTTACCAACTTTTACATGAATGACACACGGATGGGGAAATCGTGTGGCCTGGCGGCAGATGTATCCCCAAAAAGACGAGCTTCTTACTAATTTGGCGGGCCCAATTTCCGGCCATTGCCATGTGTATGTCTTTGGGGCAACCCAGAAAAACGTCATGTGAAGCAAAGAGGTGCATGGCTTTTTTTTTTTTCTTTATTGAAGGAAAAAGTGTTGAGCTCAAAGGAAAGTAATTAACAATGAGGCTTCGGGATACATCCTGAAGTCGTTTGTGTCGTACGACATAAAAATTACTAGGACAAAAGGGAAGAACCCGCAAAAAAGGCGAACTGACCGGAGCAACGGCCGATTAGGCCAGACCTAGCCTAGTTGGCGAGCTGGAGCGAAATAAGTATTGGAGAGCAAAATATTACGTTTTCATGCGTACATCGTTCACGAATACAGAAAGAGACCCACGATACGGGAGTGAGTGTCAGCCGCAACACTTGTCAAACTGTAGCAGGAAGGTAGAAAATGAGTCTTGTAGACGATAGCTCACGAGCGATACAAAAACAGCAGCTACTTTGCATCTCTTTTGGGACCTGCTGTATGTGTTGCACAGCGAAAAGATCGATCTCGCCAACTGATAAAAGTAGAATATTCCCTTCTTTCTCTTTCTTTTTTCGGAACATCAACCGAGAAAGAAGAAACGAAAAGGCCATCGCTGTTTCATGATGTATTTGTTACAAAACTTCTTTCTTTTTTTCCCTTCTTTTCTTCTTCCGCCGACATCTATTTGAGACACACTCGCGGCATCCCGTGGCAAAACCTGCCAAATACGGGCTGGCCCAGTGAAAATTAGGTGCAAAGACGGCATGGCTCGACCTGCACCTCTTTTTCTTGTCCTTGGTCTCTTTTCTTTTTCCTTTCCCACTCGTTAAGCTCCACACCTCCTGCAGTTGTGGCTTTTTCGGAGAATGAGGTGTGGTGTGTCTCGATTCTGCAGCCAAAAGAAGAGGACGGAGTACGACGTATCTCTGTATCTCTTTTTAGTTGGTTAGGCTGAGGCAAGCCGAAGATGCAGGGGGTGCTGCAATTGTCTTGAAAAGAAGGAAAGAAAAGAAAGAGAAAATGGAAATCGAAAAACAAAAGGCAAAACGGCAGAAGCGGCCCCCAACAAGGTAGAAGAATTCGACACAGGATAAAATAGGGCTGTCAAGAGAGAAAGTGTGTAAAAATAATATTGAAAGAAAAGATACCGCCGCCTCCTCATCAATAAGAGGGAAAATGAAAGAGGTGGTTATGAAAGTGAGGTGGGTGACCCATTAATTCGGCGTGGTTCCGCCAGCTGTTCCGTTTTTTGCCTCTTTTCAGTAGTATTACAGGGCTGGCCATGCTGTATTTGGGTAGATAAAAGTCTGGGGAAATTAGACGCCACACATCGTGTCCAGACCCCTCTTTTTCCCACGTAAAGATACTCCGTTATGGCTGTCCTACGGACATTTTACTAGGCAGTGTGGCTAGAATGTCTAAATGTTTCGATATCTTCTTGTCCATATGTTTGGATACTTTGGTTTTCTTAATGGGTGGACAGTAATAGTAAACGAATTCGTTAAAGATGAGCAAACCCCTCTTTCAACGAACAGCGTCATTTCGGCGAATTATCCTGAACGAACTAAGCAAATCAAACGGCTGTTTTTGTCGAGAACCCAATTTGGTGAACCGGTGCTTAAGATGGCTGCTATCAAGACCCTATTTATTGATGATGAGGATACGTGCAAACAAATTTGCAGATCACGATAATGGCCTGAATGATGGGCAAGACATATTGACTTGCTCCAAATTTTACAACGGAATTCCCGGTAACACAGCTCAATGGCATATCAAAGCATATCACAGAAGACGTAATTATAGAAACAACAGAGCGCGATCCACCTTGGCAGGACGCTCATACCAACGGTCAACGCATTCCTGGGTATTTACACGAGTGATTGTCAGTTCACGACAAACACCAACAGTCCAACCTTCTGGAAAAGGCGTTTTGGTCGGCGACCATTGTCCGCTGTTTGACGCATATGAGAGGCGCAGGTCGCAATGTGGCCCTATGAGGACTACTTTGAACGATCAGCAGCGAGCCGGTATTGCGTGCCATGCGGTTGGGTCCTGCGAACACGTTTTCTTTGAGATCGTCGGTGGCAATGTCAATGATGCTGATAAATATCAAGAAATGATGTCGAAATCAAAAGCCAACACGAACACAAATGGATATGCTTTACGCCTTGACCCAAAAAACCAACGGAGAAGAATACCTGTTGGGCATAGTGTTTGCCACTGCGTGTTCATTTACATGTTGTTTATCTTTACATGCTTTGATTCTGCGGGTATGCATCTCCCCTTTTTTCCTCTAACGGGCCAGTGCATGCATGCATTGGCGTGCATCACCATTTTAGATAGAGGCCACTGAGGGTACGAAAAGATGAAAATAAGATGTGGCTTCCGAGGGGAAATGGAAGGCATAGAAGACAGTCGAACATGCACAATGCTCAGAATGGACGAAATCGCAATGTCCGAAACAAACGCGAGGCTAGAAGTGGACATTCTTAACACATTTTTAGCTCGATGGGTTCGTCCGTCATAATTTAGATCACGATGGAGAATGAAAAGCAAAATGATGGAGTGGACACTGGAGCTGAAAAGATCGAGAAGACGAAAAAATGCGAACAAGAAACGAAATATGACAGACGACAGGAAAAAAAGAGGAGACAATGTCTCAAGATGGCTTCGGGCATCACTGGAAGAAAGACAAGTCAAGCTAAAAACCAGGCTAGAAGGCAAGCTAGAAGCACCATCGAAGCTCGGGACAAGAAAAGAAGCAGCTTGTCAATGACGGTGGTTTTGAATTTCTTTCAAGATGGACCACGACTCTAGGCATCACCTGCCTCCTTTTTTTCTTTTCCTTCAGCATTTTGCCTTCTTGGTGTTTTTCATCGGTTATCCCGCTACGCTAGATCTCTTGAGAGCAACTTGTTGTAGGAGTGCAGGGTGGGAGACAGAGGAAAGAAGGGGGGAAAACGCACAAGCAATGGGGCCGGTGAGGCCCTTGTCGACGATGGATAACACGTCGAGAGACGAAGCGACAAAAGACAATGCACAGATGAGGAGAAGATGTGCACTCTGACGTCTGAGAGTTGAGGAAAACGAGCTCCCAAAACATTCGAAGCGGTCTTCGAGAACTGATTGTCCGGCACTCAAGACGACCGAGCATCCAGTAGCATGCACATGACAAGCAAACCTTCCAGGGTGCCTTGTCTCTTGTGTGCTTTTGCCTGTCTCTTCTCCTCAAACACAAAACTACCAGCCACAGATAACAGGCACGCTTTCCATGTGGGAGTCCACCCACGCCACCCCACCCTCTTTTTATTTCTTTCTGTCATATCACAGCACTCATCTCTGTGACCGCCTAAAAGAAACGGCGCTACGATGCAAGGAGGGAGAAAGGGGAGCAATCCGCGCTGGAGCTAACGTGCCGTGTTTTGTGAAATATGACAGGCAAAAAAGCACGAGGGGTAGCAATGACGAGAGAGGAGGGCGGTGGCAGATAATCAGAAAATCTGAAAATCTGAAAGGATTATCAAGAAAGACAGAAGGAGTGTCAAAAAGAAACGCTGTGCTTGGTCGCAGGCGGTGTGGAGGGCAAAATAGGGAGCAGCATCGAACCGTTGAAAGAGAGCATTTACTATGTAGCACTGTGACTAGGACACATCTTGGCATCTCTTTTGACGTTCCCTCCGCAAGTACGGAGTATTCCGTACAAGTATTCCAAAGTACTTATTCCGTACTCCGTACTCCGTATGTATGTCCTGTCTCTTTTTTTACGATCCATCTGCCTTCATTTCCAATCTCACTCCGTATCCGGAGTGGGGTTTTAAATTCTGGATGTGACTGAGTGAATACTTGGAGTGAAAAACGGGGGTCATTTTGTGTTGCTGTCACAGAAGTGCTAGCAACAGTGTGATCCCATTGCGACATATCTCGATACAGTGGCGAGGGTGATGAAGTGACTTGCGTTTGCTCTCTGCCGGGCTCCCTGTAACGATTAACATTTTATCACATTTTTGGACATTTTTGGACATTTTTCTGTGATTTTCAGTCACATTTTAAGCCCCTTCCCAAGTAAATAAATGCTTTCCAAGATAAAGCGTATTCCGTCATTGTTCATTCAGCACTAATCCATCTTATCTCGGCTTCTTACGAGATCCACACTAACACAAACAGAAGGCCATCTCCGGCGGGCAAACGAGATTAGAATCGGGAGACAAAGGCACAAAGAAAGAGGAGAAGGTGCGCATTCTGTATCATGTTATCGTGCAGGAACGCCCTCCTGCGATATAGATATAGCAGAAGCTTGTTATATGCAATATGCAACTCTGTGCACACAAAACACAGTTGCAGACTGCGACGGCGTGCATCGTACAGTCGTATCACTGTGATAGAATGCAGGTCAAGCACTGTAACACCGCCATTTATCCGTTTGAAAGTTGAGTTCGGAGTGCGTTTGCCCCTTACTGTACCTTCTGAGGGGCCACACTTTTATTTGGCTTTGTTTCTTGGTTTCTTGGTGAGCATTGAAAATCAGGCTGGCCTTGTGTTGCAATTCGGAGTATTATTCGCACCGTTGAATAACTCAGGGGTAAAAGTAGGCAAGGAACACACTGGAAAAAGCAGAAAATAAGCAGAAAGCTGGAGGGAGTAAAAAAAAAAAAATGCGAAAAAGGGGCTCGGGTTCGGCAGCGAGCAGCCAACGGGGCTGTGAGAATGAGATGCGCGTTTTCTCGGTTTGTTTTCCTCGTCTTTCAAATTGCATTCTCACATTTTGTGCTGGACACTCCATACAAAAAGCAACACGGAATTGCAATTTATGAAAAAGAGGAGTCGCGAGAGTTGCAAAAACGGGTTCTATGCCAACGATACAAATAGCACTATTGCTATGTTAAGAAACAGTGGAAAATAGCCTGTGAAATTACAGCGTTGTTACTGAGGAGGAGTCCTCAACTTACAAGCGAGGGGCATATTGCAGCCAAACCTGGAATTCTTTTCATTGTTGGGGCTAAATTATTGTCTCTATTCTGGAGCCCGAGAAATGAATATAGCTTGACTATTCTGTTAAGAAAGAGCTCCTCTTTTCTTCTTCCTCTGATTCTGATTTATTCTTGTTTGTTTTGTTCCTTTTTCTGCCTTCCCGCTGGTTCTTTTGATTTTCAATTGAGCCGGTCGCAATTGTGTTTCGTTTAGGGGGATCGTGGGTTCTTGTCAATTGCTTTCCTGCCTCTATTTTTTGTTTTGTTCTCGTTTGCGGACCAAAGGCAGATCACCCAGTTTCCCGTTTCTTTCCCATTTTTTGTAGTAGATTAATTTGTTCTCACGCCCTTTCCTCTGCCGTGATGTGATGTGATTTTCTGTTGAATTATTTCTTTCAATTTATTTTTGGGAAACCGATCGCCCCTCTGCCCCGGGTGATTGATGTTTCCAAAACACTCCAAAAAGTTTCACAAAACACTGCCAGAATGCTATACATAGAAAATCACAACCAAGATGTTTCCAGCAATGGTAAGGGGCTGAGGCTGTCACTTTCCGCCTTCTTGGGCAGACTTTAATTGATTTTCCAAATTCGTTTCAAGCTGTTTCCCCTGAAGAAACGTCAGGAGAGTCTTTGGGTAAAACACCTGTAGATACGGAGTAGTACGGAATATCTGTGTGACGAACCTATTGCTGACACAATCACTGTCATTCTACACCCGACTCCCACGCTGTGCCGTGTTTCTTATGTGTCGTATGTTTCTGTCCCAATATGAACAATAGACTTGCCTCTACGACGTATTTGGAGTCTCATTGCAGCTGTGAAAGTGTGACAAGGGAACTGTGAAGTGCAGACACCGCACACACAAATCACCTGCAATTTTGTGTGCGCCGCATGTGTGCTCCGTCCTCGCTGTGGCTTACAGAGAAAGGTGACTCTGCAACCCTATTCTGCGTATATTCTGGTCTGTAATACGGCACCGGCCAAATAAAGGCGTATTTTCGTATTTTCAGGCAAGCGAATGTCAACTCACACCAAAAGCGCTGCTCCTCACGCATCCTACAGCACCTCAAATCGCCCAATTAGGGTTTAGCGGCTCAGTTGCCGACCACTGACGGTTGCAGCTGAGCCCGACTGTGAAACAAATGGCACTCAACAGGAGGGGAAACGGATCTCCTTCAACTTTGTGACCTCTGTGGGAGGGTGAGACGATACGAGAACGAGCACACCGGAAGATTGGGTGCAGTGTGGGGGATGAGACTGATGGGATTCATGAAATTGAGTACGGAGGACAAGATAATACAACACCAATATTGAGGCTGCATGGCAAGAGCATCCTTTCAGCATCAAAAGATTAGCGCACGTTTTGGCTTTTCTCTGGTTCACTGTTGGTCAAGATGTTGGTGTTCTTTATTTGGAACATTTTGGTCTGTTGGTTACTTCTCGCACGGAAGTTTGCTTGGAAAACTGGACATCGGCCATTTATTCTCACTATTTTCGTCTTTTATTTCTTTCTTTCCACATTCGCATTGCGGCACGGACAAAAACCATGCGTTTTTTTTGTTGTTTTTTTAAACATTGCGAGAGCGAGCATTTGGGGGGAATCTCGAGAGGACTTCGAAATGGCCCAGCATCTAAATAAAACGGGAATAACATACCGGTCTTGATGTCTTACAAAATATTTCGTGACAGTATCCAGCAGCCTTGTCAAGGAGAGCATTGACCAGACCGGCATCTCAAGGTGAAGGTATTGAAGTATCGTAACAAGCTTCTATCAAAAATTCAAAAAAGACCCTAGCTTTTGTTGAAGAAACACGGAACAGGATCACATCCCCTTGCCTCTCTCCTGCATTGCCGATCCCATATCTCTCGTTCTTTCTCTCTCATTTTCACTCTTTGTGTCTCTGTCTCCCCAGGAGGTTGCAATGGTCGTACAAAACGTATCGACAGCCGGAGGAGGATGGCGAACCCTTCACACGGTTGGGATCTGTTCCGTTCTCCGTGTCCCCCGAGACCCCGTAATACCTTTTCTTTTGCTAGGTATTGGAGTCTTATTTGCTTTTGTTCCTAATAACGTTTTTCAGGGCATGCCTCTGTAAATGGAGTCGCAGGAGCGCTATTTTGTCCCTATTACGTGGAGTTTCTTAAGATGCCGGCCAGCTGTTTCTTGGAACTATTGGGGCTCTTTTTTTGCCAGGGCAGTCTGCGCGATTACAAGGGCCTGCGACACTACGGGCTGACAGGAAAGCTTCCCCGAATAAGACTACCGTCGCAAAGTGTCAGAATGCCTCCGTAGCATTGGCTAGTGGTCGATACTTGCGGGCGATAGCCTCTTTCTCTTTTTTTTGTTTTTTGTTCTTCCTGCCTGTTAGCCTGTTCGACTGTCTGTTTTTCAGTCACCTGTATTTTCATTTTCCTCGTTGGGCGTTTCTGTTGACAACGACATATACCGGAGCCATTATGACCAGGTATAGGGAGACAGACAAGAGCGAGGTTTCTTCGCTTTTTTTATGTCGGGATATTTCCCAGGCCCTGTTTTGTTGACTGTTTCGTTTTGACAACGGCCAGGAACGCAACAGGCGGCCATTAATCAAAAGGGAAAAGGGTGTCAATGTAACGAGTGGGACTTTCAAGACGAGGAGAGGGAGATAATGAAAGAAGGAGAGAAAAAAGAGCTATCATGGAGAAGCAACAGCAAGACACGGGACCAGAAAGGAAAGGCAGAGGCGGCAAAAAGGAAATTCTATCAAAAAAGAAACAGAAACAGAAAAGGAAACGAAAACAAAACAAACCCGGCCGAGAATAGAGGCAAATATCAAAAGGAAACAGAACCGGGAGCAAAAAGCTAGAGAATTGAGAAATTGACGGGAAAATTAACACAGTCCGATATACCTTCTGCCGCTCGCTTGCCGCTTGTTCTGCTCTTTTTACCCCTGAATAGAGTGTAAGTCGTGGTGGTTGTCTACATTTATTGCATATTCTGTCAAGTTTAGTTGTTGAGTGGAGCCGTTCGTGATGGCTTCATGTCCAAAATGTCTTTTTCACCACATCAGTCGAGCTCTCCTTCGGTGATTGTTCAGCCTGGATGGGCCGGTATTCCTGTTTCTTTTTATTTCTATTTTTCGCTGAATTTATTGATGGTGTTTGTGGATTATTGGATTTTATTAGACTTTATTTTGGTGAGTTTTATTTTATATTATTTTCCAACATTAATTTCTTTCATGATAATAACCAAACACCATGAAAAACAACATAAAAATGCATTTCCTTACGTAGCATACCGCATACTTGCCCAAACAGCAAAACTTGCTTTTACCTATGGGATATATCGTGTTGTCAATGGCTTGCTATTGACCACAAGCAGGCCACTCTTCATCTTGAGAATACCATTGTGCTCCAAACCTCAGTTTCTGGGCTCTCGTCGTCCACAAGATTAAATTGCCACAGCCCAATTCAGTCCCGCGTGACTGGCTGGCCACAGCAGCTTGGATGCACCCGTTGATCGTCCCCTGGCATATGCCAAATACCGTGTATCGTTGTGCAAAGAAAGAGGGGCAAATCGATAAGACAATGGTGTGAAAGAGGTGTTTGAAAATAAAAAGACAATGAGACAATGCACACGAACCACAACACCCTCCCAACGAACAACCGGCGCACACAAAACAACTCTAAATCTACCACACCTTACACAGTATCTTGTGCTCTCGTCCTCTGTGAATCTTTGTGTTTCGTCTGTCGTTTGTGTCCTCATTTCATATTCTGCCGGTTTTGGTGTCGTTCTTTCCCTTCCCCTCTCTGCCCCTTCCTTCAGATGGGGTGTCGTCGTTTGGTTTGCCCCGGCTTTCTTGGGCTCCACGAGCCCTTGTGTGCCCTGAGCTTTCCCAGCCTCCCGCCCGCCGAAAGCCAAAAATGTTACTGTACTTTTCGGTGTCTTTCTTTTGTCACCTTCCCTTGTTTTTGCGATCACACTTTGTGCGCCCGCCGTTGCAATGCGCCGATAACCCCTGGCATGGGCACAGAAGAGGAACACTTGGCCCCTGCCTCCCTTGACCTCTTTTGGCTCTTTTGTGTCCTTTGGCTTGTTTTTGGCCCAGTTGGTCAGTAGTGATGTAGCCTTCGCTTGCATTGGGAGAAAAACTTGCTGTTTTAGCGGTGTTTTCGTATTTCCAAGGCACTTTTCTTTCTGTTGTGTTTTCCTTGTCAGTTCTTTGTATGTAAGATACCTAACAAGTAATACGACGTATTACTCCCTATTTTACTCCATAACTCGCCCTGTTACTTCAGCTGCCGCTGCAAATGCAAGCTGCACGCTACAGCGGCAGAGATCACAGCGGTCCTCTTTGTCGTCTTCCTATTTTCTTTGTAAGACGGCTTTCTTCCTTTCCTGGCATCCCCTCTGCCATTTTTGGCGATGGACGATGAGCGATGGACGATGCTTTCTCACAACCGACAGAAAAGGGCCCCAGAAAAAGCACAAATACCCCACCTGCCGACCTGCCGTGCCCTGGACACCCGCCCCGGCAGATACGGTACATGTGTGCTTCCCCGTCGTCCCGTAGTTATATCGCGTTCGGCTCTGCAAATCATCACCATCCACTCTGATATAGGTACATCGTGTTAGGGATCTGTTTTGTGTCTCGTCCCTTTTTCGTCGTTCTTTTTGTCGGTCGTTTCCCTGCCACTGCTCTCCCGCTTGTCCTGTGCTTCTGTCCCTCTGTCTGTGTGTCCCCTCTCCCACTCTTCCCGTTCCTTTTCTTGTCCATTTCCTCACCATTTCTTCTCCTTTTCGGTCTCTGCCTCCTCTTGTCCCCGTTTTGTTTCCTTTTCTGCTCTCCTTGCCCACTGTCTGTGCCGTGTCTTGGCCTTGCTACGGCGATTTCGATGCTGCAGGCAGGTTGATCCTCTTCTCCTTCTCCTCTTCTGACCCCGTAGACCCCGACTTTGTCCTTACCTGAAAACAGGTCTGTGCAGCTCCATTGTCTCTTTCTTGCAATGTACCGTATGCAGCTTCATATTTGAATATGCAGGGTGTCTAGAGTCGAGATAGCTCGGAAGGATGCCGTGGGAGGATATCGCGGAAATAAACAAATAAAATCTACCACCCGAATTCCATTTCCAAGGTGAGATATATGGAACGGGAGATACATGATACAAGATACAATATACAAGATGCAATATGCAAAATACAAAATACAAGTTCATCGTCCTCTGTCGTACCTTCCCCCGTGCAACGCGCTCCCCTGTGCTACTTGATACGGAGATGCGCAGCTACTGGTGATCAGAGGGAAGGAGCGATCCCTTATTCTGCCTGTCATGGTTGCCTCTAAAGAGGATTAACAACGGAGACAAACCAACTTTATCTCACTAAAAGGAAGAAGGAAGAAGCCGATCATTTTCACTTTCTTCAGCAGTTTTCAAAGCAGGGCTCAGAAGAGGGAAGGACTAGTGCTGCAAATCTCCCCATTCCCTGGTTTTTAATGTGAGCCAGCTTTTGCCGTGTAGCCTTCCACATATTTTACTAGTACAGGTACGGTACTAGTACTCCTGTATTTCACATACAAACGTGGGACGCTCCTTCCCTAACATCCGTCTTACCTGCCAGTCGCTCTTTCCAATATCGCGCTTTCATTCGCCAATTGCTCTTGCAATTCTACAATTCTGCAAGCACGGCAGGAGCAACCTGCATCTACGACGTAGATTTCTTTGTAATATCATGAAAGCAGAAAGAACCACCTCGGTCTTCTTGCTCATTTTTGGAAAAAGAAGGTGTCCCTTGTTCCTGCCTTGGTCTCGTATCCTCCAAAACAAAAGTACTCGACAGGATTTCCCCCAAAAATTTAGAGGCCCCAAAATGTAAACCAACAGACACACCAAGGAACACCAAAATAACACCAAAGACGCGGACAGCCAACAAAACAAGCAGAACCCGCGAAAACCAATAACCCAAGGAGCGCCGCGCTCGCCAGCCCAGCTCGTCCGGCCCAGCCCTAGACAGGAACGCGCAAGATCGGGGGACGAGGCTAACATGCTAACGGGAGCCGTCTTCCAAGATGGCTGCAAAAACAGACGCGTTTTTTCGCCTAATCAAAAGACTTCTCTGCTGCTAAATTGCCGTGGCGCTGCACCGCCGACCTGCTATCTAGGCGCCTCTTCACGCCTCACGAAGCACAAGACAAAGAAGACACGGCCTGACTTGGTGAAAAGAGGCGTGAAAAGGCGCGCACCGCCTGTTCCCCAAACGAAGAATTCTCCGGCAAACATTTGGGCACGTCCATAGGAAGTACGTGCTGCAAGAAAGAGCAGATATCTCCAAGCAAAAGGACGAGAACAGACGAGAGTCCGTCCTGCACCACAGACCGTTAACGGCCAGTATTATCGGATTGTCGGAGAATAATCTGGGCCTCAAAAGAACAAAGGAGAAGCAACAAAATGGCACTCGCCGTTGAAGATTTCACAGAGACTCCAGAGGTGGTGTCGACAGGCCTAATGTGTCGACCAGGGGCCCCATGAAAAACGAGATCTCAAATCGCACCAGTCTCCGGCCTGGACTTGTTCTGTTTTTATTCTCCTTTCTCTCCTTTGCCTGCCTGGCCCGGCTCTGACAACGTGCCTGGCTACGAGGAAGGGGCGCATGCCACAAGGGGGAGAAGAAAAAACGTGAAAAGAAACAAGCAACGGCAACGAAAACGACAAGACAAGGACGAAAAAAGTAACACAAATTAAAGAAAATCCCCGCTGCTGCAGGACCCATCACCGAAACTCTTGTCCTCCATCACAACGAGGAACTTCTCTGTCTACGGAGTACATATTTCTGCCAACTATTGTTCGGGGCTCTGGGCGAGGGCAGGCAAAAGCAGAGCCCAAAAGGAACACACGCAAAAAGGGCGTGCCTGTGGAGAGCCGGCTGCCCCAGAGGGGGTACGATTCAGAGAATGGGCGTGCCAGATGGGGTGTGCCAGATGCAGGGGGAGGGTGTGCCTTACGATTCTCTCTCTTACTCTCGTTGTGTGTCTTCAACGACGGCCATACCCCGTAGCGGCACGCTGTTCTCTTTTTGGCCTTCTACCCTTGCACCTTACCCGACTCTCCCTTTCCGCCCACCTTGCCTTACCTCTTTGAGAAACAACACGGCACGACAGCAGAGTTCAAGAAAAAGAGGAAAATAAAATCGACACCCCCAGCACGATCAGTTATGGGCGGGGCCAGCCAGACCACCACATCCACATTTACAGAGGCCACGAGAAGGAAAAGTGAGGCACAGAGAGAAAGGTGAAGACAGGTGACAGGGGTGACCTTGCCATGCGATGCTTGTCCTTTTGTCGTCTCTCCACACACACAGCGACGGTGGGCTGTCTTTTTCTCTTGATTCTGTCCAACACTGGTTCTGGCCGGTCAGGCTGGCTCTTCGCTCTGGTTCTCGCTCTGTTTGCCTCTCAGTTGTCGTCGTCTGCTCCTTGCTCACACCTCGCCCTCGAGCTGCCTCTCAATTCCTATTTGTCGTGAACCGGATTGGGGGCATCTTTGGTACCTGACCAGCCCTTCCCCAAAAGCTCTTGGCTCCGTGCTTCGTTTTTCAGTCCTTTCTCGAGCCGCGATGCCCGCTTCGACTCGTGTCTCTGCCAATCTCTATTTCTCTATTTTTCTTTTGTACCAGACACAAATTCTTCTTTCCCCGCCTTTTTGCGTACCTCTCGGGAGATTTGTTGGACAAAGAGCAAAGATTCTGTCGCCATTCTGCTCTGTGCGTTCTTCCCAAGTTTGGTCGACACGGGATATGGCAGAGTCCCTTGTTGCTGTTTATGCTTTTGATGGTATTTTGTGAACGGTTTCCGTCGATGTTCTTAGTCTGATCCAGACCGCCAGACTCGAGTCTCAGCGCGGCTCTCTCTCTTTTTTTTCTTTCTTTCTTTCTTTTCCCTTTCTTTCTTTCCTTTGCTGCCCTCGTGGTTGGGAACTCTCTATTCCCTACGACACACTTCGTACTTTGGTCTGCAACTACCCGTCGAACAATTTCCTCTGCATCGAGTTGCCTCCTGCAGCACGGCAGAGAGACTCCATTTCACTAGACCTGCATACGCCTCCTTTGCCTCCAGCCCGTCTCTGTCTTTGCATTCTTTCCGCGTCTCCTGCATTTGGGCTTCTGTTTTAGGAAGTCCTCTTGATCCCATTCTCTCAGTCTGGCCTACAAAGTACATTTCTCCCCACCATTTTCTTTGGCCGCACCTTTTCTATATGCAGGTGTGATGCTTGTGCGCCGCTCGAGATACAGAATACAGAGGCATTCTTCATAAATCGGACTGATTTCTCCACACCGCAACCAAAAACCAGATGGTCTTGGCAGATAAAACGATACAGGAACGGGCAGAAAAGATACGAAAAACGACAACCCACAGTCACGACAATGCCCTTAGCTCTCGAACTGAGGACTCAGAATCCTCGTATGGCACAGGAGCGACCATCCTCGAGCACACCTTCCTGTCGTCTACGACGTGCCATACTATCATCACGGAGTCTTCTGTTTGTAGCAGGATAGTCGACGCTCGAGCATTTTTACTGCCTCCTTCAACCCTTCAACCTGGTCTCTTCAGGTTGCGTCTGCCATTCCTCCACGTTCAAGTTGCGCCTCCTCTTTCGCCATCGTTCTCCACCTCAACCAGAAAATGAACGTCGCTCCATCAGTCTTCCTCTGGCCAGAACGATGGAGGGAGAGGGACCGAGAATTCGACGAGAAAAAAGAACACGGACGCGAGAACTGATGAATCCAACAAAAATCCAACGAAACTACAGAATGAAAGTCATGAGGGACAGCCAAACTCTGGATGAATCTTGCAAAGTTGCAACATTTACCTTCGTACATTGACTACGATGAGAAACTCCCATGCCCCTGAGCTTTCCCACCTTTCTTCAGATCTCTTCCTTTGCATCCTTGCCGTGCCTGTTTGTCTCTGGCCTCTTCGCTCTTCCTATTCCTACCCATCGCCCAGTGTATGTTTGCACACGCTTTTGCGGCAGGCCTAAATTTTCGTGAGATTCTATTGATGTTGTCAATTTGACGTTGAATTATGATATGTTGAATTGCGATATGTTGAGAAATGCTTGTTTATTTACGGCTGCTGCAAGCTCGGCTTCTCAAAGGCCAAGCACATGTCATCTTTGAATCCCCTATTTCCCTTTTCGTCTTTTACGTCGTTGTTTGCCTCGCTCCCTTGCCCTCCTGGACCTATATCGATATGAGATATAATATAGCCTTGCAAAAGAGGGCACATACCGACGACGGATAAGCCAAAACGAGGTTTTCAGCGCAACTCCAGAACAAAGATACCACTCACCTCTCCCCACTTACACCATTTTGATGGCCAGTGAGTGAGCATTCGCAACGCTTAACTGGCAGGGAAACATCTCCAACTGTCACCATGCCGCGTCGCCCTTTATTCGCCCTTCTACTTGCAACGGCCATTTGACAGCTTGTACCTTAATCGCCCAAGGTAAGATATCCTGCGAGATAACATGACGGATTTGCTCGGGCTTCTCATTTTTTTCGGATCTTTCTTTCTTGGTTGGCTTGATCCCCACGCTTTCTTCTGTCGCTCTTGTTCCTCACTCCTGTTTGCCTCCGTGCGCGGTCATATCTGGTTTCTGTCCTCTTGTCTTACCTCGCAGGAGACAATTTCGTCCTGCATCGTCCTCTTCGTCACGACGTTGACCCTAGCCCAGAGCATACATCCAAACATCGTGCCTCTTTGTACGCACACGCACAGGACACAGACGTCTGCAGCGCGCGCAGATACACACCACTGCCCTCCCCTTTCTCATTTGCTTTCCTGCGCACCCCCTCATATCGTCGTTTCTCGGCCCCTCCTTCTCCCCACAAGTGGACTGCATTGTGGTCATTCCATCCTTATTGTCTTTTTTCTCTTCTTTTGATTTATTTCTGACAATTGCACTCGTTCGTCCTTTGTAAGGTTTTGTTTCTCGTTCCTGCATCTGATCTCGCGTTGTGTTATCCTCCACCCTCCACAGTAGATCGTCCAACGACAGCAAGCCTCGAGTGAATGCGTGCCCGTCCAATTGAATAACATCCAATTTACAGAATCAAAGAGAGCTTACAAGTAAAATAAAGCCGCAACCGAGGAAGGTCGCATCTTATTCGGCCAGGTCCAGAACATCAACAAGAACCAGATAATGCAGACCTCGTACTGGACTTTGCCACTTTCATGCCAGGATACGGCTCTCGAATGTCGAGGGACAGGCAAAATACCAAAATGGAAGAAAAGGGCCAAAGTGTTGAGCTAGAGTGAGTGAACCAAAAGAGCGCTCACCTTTGATTTCGTCTGCCGGCAGAGAAAGAGTCTGAAGACAGAAAAAAAGCAAGTATGTGAACAACAAACCAAAAAGAAGATAAAAAAAGATCAACAGACAGAAAATGACCAAGAGAGCAGTGCGGCTTCGAAACGCGACAGACCAAGACCAAGCCCAAGAAGGGCACATCTCTCCTCCAGTGTCACTGCCCGCACGCAGTGTGCCACCCCCCTCCTTCTCGTCCCTCTCCGAAGACTCCACTAGATACGCTTACCCCTTCAAACTTACAACGGCTGCTGGCGAGGTGTCCCTGGCCTAGCCAGCGTGTTGCAACCGCCTAACGGCTTTCGATCTGCTACCCTAGCTGCAATAGCGGCAGGGGAATAAAAAAATAAGAAAAAAAAAAGAAAAAGAAAGAGAGAGAAGGGAATAAAAGAGAACAGGCCGAAAAGGGCAGTGTATCTGTGCGCAACACCTCCACCACGACATCCCGCCCCCCTGGCAACCTTTCGGGTAAGTGCCTTTTCCCTTTTATCTCGTCTTTCTTTTCGTCACCCCCCTCCCCCCATGGGCCCTTGTACCTTTGCTTTTTTACTTTTCTCTTTCTTTTTCTTACTGTTCCTTTCTTTTCCTTGGCCTGGCCCTGAACCTCGTTCCCTGTCCCTCCACTATTTTTTCTGGTGCTCCTGGTCCAGCTCCCGTCTTTTTTAAAAGACATTATTTTTTACTCTTTTTTATTTACACACCTCTGGGAGCTCGTCTCTTCTTGTCTTTCACCTTTTCCTTTTCAGTCACTCTCCAGTCACTTTCTTCTTCCTCTCTTCTTCTTCGTCTCGATGAATTCATAAAGAGACCATCTTCCCTCCTCCCCCATCTCCATCGATCTTGAACTCGTCCCTCCCCACCTCATGGAGATCGTCTGACTGCCTCTTTCTCGATTCAACATAAGAACATCAGCTCGCTCTCGTCCTTTGGTCCCTTCACCTTGGTGTTTCCTTGCCCACTTTGTTGTTTCTTCTTCACTTCTCCCGGACTCGCCGTCGTCACTGCTTGCCAGAAGACGTTTTGATACACAGCCCAACGCATATCATCAATCATCTTGTGTCTTGTTGTCTCGTCTTGCATTCTTTGCATTGTCCATTGTCACTTCTCTCTTCTCCCTCTTTCACTGCTTCCGAGCTGGCCTTCAAAACACCACCCTGTCTGTTCTTACGCATTCTTTGCGTCTTCTGTTGATCATCTCACTCGCCCATCATCCGTCTCTGAAAACACTTGGCTTGCCTGGCTCTCGAAACTGATTTCCGGAACACGTCCATCGATCACTGAACGCTGAACTGCAAAGAACGCCCACCTACCCGGAACGGCCGCCATTGACTTACTCCAGCACTCACCACAGGCGTTTCTCCTTGGTCGCATTGTGGTCGATCACGCTCCCAGTCCATCTTGAGCAACGGTGTTTCGTCTATCCTGCACCACCCCCGTCCGCTCCTTGGCTCTCTTCCCTCTGGCTTCTCTGGGTTCTCTGGACGTCTGTTTTCCCGGTTTCTACTCGCCACGATCAGTTGCTGAACGACCCACGAACGCTGTCCATTGATTTCGGTTTATATAAATACGCACACACTTGTGTTCCTCGTGTTTATATAAAGATCCATCAAACGCCCGCTGCCAACGTGCCACAGACGCTTTTGTCCGTGACCGTCGACTCTTGATCTTCTCATCACCCAACCACAACAGCATCCCACTCACACCCCCTCTCACTCAAAGACATGGAACTCATGGAGCTCGTCGACCACGAGCCCGCTCCTCGCCCGTTCCGGTGCGACTGGCAGTCTTGCAACAAGGTACGTTGTCCATGTCCAGAACTTGGCTCCCGTCGATGGTGATATCCTAACACGACCAGAGCTTCAACCGCAAGTCAGATTTGCAACGGCACTACCGCATACATACCAATGAGCGGCCGTACCAGTGCAACACGCCCGGCTGTGGCAAGAGCTTCATCCAGCGGAGCGCCCTGACGGTGCACATCCGTACTCACACTGGCGAGAAGCCGCACATGTGCCAGCACTCTGGCTGCAACAAGCGTTTTTCAGATGTAGGTCGTCACTGTATGAATCTCGTCAACGGGATGCTCTTGCATCCTCTACCGACAGTATAACGGCTGACCACCTACCTTTTAGTCCTCGAGTCTGGCTCGCCATCGGCGAATCCACACTGGCAAGCGGCCGTACAAGTGCGCCCATGATGGCTGCTTGAAGAGCTTCTGCCGCAAGACCACCATGGTCAAGCACCAGCGCCGCTCGCACCAGCGCGGCATCCACTCGTCGGAGCTGGACGACTGCACGTCCGAGTCTGGCAGCGACGAGTCGCCGTCCACGCCCAAAAGCAGCGCCATGCACTGGCCGACTGCGCCGCAGGGAATGGCTGTCAACGGCATGCCTCACCACGGCCTGCACCGCGCCCAGTCCTTTGCCGACTTTGGCCAGAACGTCGGCTACGGCATGCCGCAGCACTACGCCGCAGCCCAGCAGCACCGCCACAGCCTGTCCAACGGCCAGCACGAGTACGGCCACCCGGTCCACGATCCCGCGGCTGCCGCAGCCGCCGCCGCTGCCGCTGGTGCCGTTGTTGTCACGACCATGGCACCGCACCACGCGGGAATGCCCATTCTGCACCGCGCAACCAGCATGCCCCAGCACCCGTACTATGTGACGGACCAGAACAACCCGGGCGTCGCCACGATGAACACCAACTCGCCCATGTCTGCCGCCGCTCCCTACCACCACCAGATTCCGCGCCAGTCTGTCGAGCGCATTGCCGTCGACATCCCCTACTCGACAACGCCCGGCCTGGCCGCTTCCATCCAGAGCAGCCCCAGCAGCTTCTCTGCATCTGGCCGCAGCCCCTCGACACAAGACGGCTTCTACACGCACCAGGCTACCCAGGCAGCCACCTATGCGCTGCACGCCGCCTCGCCCATCGAGCACCACGCACCCATGGTCCACTATCCCGCCGCTCCCCAGCCCCAGCAGCAGCCGCCTGTTCCTCAGCAGCAGCACCACGCCGCGCCCACATCGCAGCCTCAGCAGCATGCGGGTGAGGAGCAGTGGTACAACGGCGTGCCGTACCAGTCGCCGGTCGAGGTGTCCGTGCCGCAGATGCAGCTGCCGCCATACGGCCACGTGTACGACCCCTGGGGCGAGCCCAAGATTGAGTTTGAGACGGCAGGCATCCAGATGCCGAGTGCACGCATCGAGCAGATGTAAATCTGGCCGGTGTTAGCAAAGCCGTTTTGGTTTTATTCTTCCTTCCCCTCCTTCACTTCCTTCCTCCCAATCGCATAATTTCTTCTATCCGCTCTCCCTTTCATCTTTCATCTTGTTTCTTGTATTTTTGCACCCCATCACAAATACCCCAGAGGTTACTCACCTCGTGTAACATTATTGTCTCTTGTTCGTTCTTTTGCATTTTGCATTTTTGTCGTTTTCTGGATTTCCCTCTTTCGCTTCTTCCTGCTCGCTGCGCTTTGATCGGATAGTCGGCGTTTTTGCTCACGTTTTTTTCTTTTCTTTCTTTATCTTGTACCCGCCGGCGTCCTTTCGATGTTTTCTGAGTTGTTCGGATTCACTCCTATTGCATCGCAATAATGCCAGGCGGCCTCCATGACGAATGGCCATAGCGTTTATGTTTTTGTTTTTCGACTTTCCGATTCTGTTTTCGTTTCCTCTTCTCTGTATTATTTGTTCTTTTTTTTCGTTCTTGTCGTGTATTTTGCATTGGCCCCCTCCCGAGTTTCCCCTTGTTGCATAATTCTGTCCTCTGGCGAAAGAAGAGGAGGGAAGGAGATCAGATCTGGCGTCGAATCGTGTGTGTTCCTTGTGTGTGTGTGCTGGGAAAAAGAAATGAGGAAAAAAGGGTTCATTGGCGTGGCGTCTCAGACCATCATTGGGGTTCTCTGTTTCTCAACATTCTTTTCTCTTATTTGTATTTTTTGACATTTCTTTTTTCATGTTGACGCCACGAATGTCCTCTTGACGTTTTCTTCCTATTATTGTTGTTAACGACGCTTTGGAAATTTGACGGCCACTTATCACTTACCTTTCATTCAAATCTCTTTGTTTTCATATCTCTCTTTTTGTGTGTGCGCTCTGTCCGACTTTTCCTATGTTCTTTTCTGTCCCTTGGGCGGCGGTTTGCTAAAAACAAAACAAAAATAGGTTGGTATTGGGATCACACCTGGGCTTTTCATTTTGGGCAAGAGAAGGCTGGAACTGGGGAAAACGGAGGAAACAAACAGGATATGAGGATACGAGGATATGGGGATCTGGGAAAGAGCTGGATGAGGCGACAAAACCAAGGCGGAAATAGGTCGAGGGCGGTATCTTGTCTTTTTTCTCTTCATCGAGATCGCGTCTCGATGTGTACCAATATCGTATCTTTTGAATATTTTGAAATTTTGAATATCCTTTGTCGTTTTATCAATTTATTTGTTGACTCTCATTTGATTTCCTTGCCGAACCGTGACTTGCTTTGCTTTGGCCGTGGATGTGAATCGTAGATGTGTCTTGCCGACAAGCAAAACTGGGCATGATAAATGTTTGCTCATTTGCCGCCCAACGATTGTTTCCGGTCCAGACAGGCGACTCTGCGGTATCATTCGCAACGTAAAAGGATTGAGATTCATGATACTGTCGAGCGTAGAGGGCAGACGGAAAGAAGGTTGATGAGGATATTAAAGGTTGATCCTGAAGAAAGGACACAGTCGTTTATGTTGAGTTGTTCTTCTCCAGGATGTTGCGGATGTTCTCGGAGAAAAGTGGCCGAGTTCAGGCAGCCTGTATGCAAGAAAGCCGAGGCCAGTTGTCTGTTTATGGTGGTGGTCAGGCCGACATCGTCTGCAGGATTGTGTCTGTATCTGCATTTGCATCTGCATGTGCTATTGTTCGTATTGTGCGTGTTGTCGGCATCGTCGGTAGTTCATTTTGGAGAACTGTTTGGGGTGCTGTCTTTTGCTGACATCGGCAGATTTTGTTCACCATCACCACACGTTGGATAAGAATACAAACCAGAGAGGATGCTGCTCTCTTATACATCTTTTCTTCTACTGTCCGTCTGTTTCTCTTAACTCCCTCCTTCTCCCTTGCCGCCGTCTTTGTTTTCGTCTTATAGGGGTGTATGTGTCGTCTTGTAAGCGGCGGCCCAGGAGTGAGGCCCCAAATCGACACATCATTTGTCGCCCATCTTGTCTCGCGAAGCGCCCTTGCTTTTTTTTATTCCCCCCCTTGTGTGTCTGTCTCTGCCGTGCCACAGCCCCTTGCCTTGTCGTGTGCTGAGAATAGTTTTGGACAGTTTCTCGCGCATCTTATTCGTTGACATTCTTTTTCACGTAGTTGAATCGAATGCATGTCTCTGGACAACCGTCTTAACGAGGGATGCGATATCACAACAAACGGTACATGGCATAAAGTTGTAAATAGGGCTGCCGCGGGGTTGAGTTGGACCGGGAAGCGGGCGGGAGAGCGACACACTGAATAAAAGTGAAGTGCTGTGCACCGGGAACGCATGCTCGGCACGTTTGGCTTTGCATAATGCTCTTGATTAAAAATACAATATGGCCGAGATCGCAGCCGTTTGGACAGAATATGGAACCTTAGTTGACACTGTTAACAAAACAAATCGATAGGAGTCTCTCAGCAATATTCATTCTTTGTCTATGGAGTTGTATTGCATGACCAAGTTTTGGGGAAAAAAACCAAAAACCGATAAACTATATAGAAAAACTGTCATTGGAGGGCATTAAGAGTGACGAAGAAACACAACAAAAACAAAGCCAAGCCGGTGATATTTTCCCCATCAACCATAATCTATCACGCGCCCCCATCATCCACTGCATGGCCGCGCCAGTCCTACTCTGCCGTATCCATGGCGTCGCCGTCGTCCTCAAACCCAGGCGGAACTTCGCCCGTGCCTGTTCCTGTCGCTGCAGCAATCGCTTCTGTGACAGTCGACGCGCCGCCACCCTCCTTGTTCTTGGCCAGCGCGGCGGCCACACGGTCGGCCTTCCACGCATCGATCTTGGCCTTGAGCTCCGTGTCGGGAATGGCGTCGTCAATGGTCATGGGCTGCCGCGTAAAGGGGTCCTTGGGGTCCGACAGCAGGTGCTGCACAATCGTCGAGCGGTCGACAATGTGGCGCGACGGCAGGATCACGGGGTCCTTCATGAGGTCGCCCATGATGGGGTCCTCGAACTCGGCCGGGATCTCGCCCAGGTCCGTCTCGGCCTGGTCGATGAGCTCCTTGGCCTTGGCAAACTTGCCCTGGAGCGTGTCCCAGGCGGCCAGCTTCTCCGGATCCATCAGCCCCTTGTTGGTCAGGATGCGCGTGGCGGCCTCAAAAATCTCGGGCTTGTACGAGCGGCCGTCGTCGGCGACTGCCTCAACAAAGCTGGCCTTATCGCCCAGGTTGAGGTAGAGCTCGACGATCTGCGGCAGCAGGACCTTGGGGTTGAAAAAGTACTTTTCGGGGTTCTCGACTTTCAGGTTGCGCGACGTCGGGCCGGCAAGCGTCACCAGGTTGTAGTCGAGCATGCCGGCCAGACGCGACACGATCTCGGGCATGGTGAACGCCTCGCTCAGGGCCTCCGTGAACAGCTTCATCATCGACACCGTCTCGTTGGCCAGCTGCATGTACGACTGCGCCTGGTTCTCCGCCTGTTTCAGTTCCGACTCCTTCTGCTGGCGCTCTTCCGGCCGCAGCGTGCTGTTGGGGTTCTGCAGCTCCTTCTGGAGCTCGTGGATCTTGGGGAACCGTGAGAGCGCCTCATCCAGGACGTAGGTGGCGTCGTTGAGCAGCAGGTTGACAAATTGCACGAAAAAGGACCGGTTCGTCTTGCTCTGCTGCGTGAGCTGGCGCTTGTACAAGTCGTTGGGCCAGACCGCCTTGATCACCTGGAAGATCTCGTAGCGGATGTTGAACTTGTCGTAGAACGCCGTGTGTGCGCCCGTCAGCTCGCACTCAATGTAAAACTTCATCAGCGCGTGCAGCAGGTGCTTGTTGGCAAACTTGCTGTTCATCAGCGAGTCGCCCAGCACGCCGTTGGCCAGGTGGTACATGCGCCACGTGCCCGAGAATAGTAGCGACACCAGCGACGACTTGAGGTACGGGTTACGGATGTACTCGGACGACTCGAGGAACGTGATGCACAGCGCCACCATCTCGTCGCCGACGGCCGACGGCAGGATGCGCGGCACGCGACGGAACAGGAATTTGAGGTGGTCAACGACGTTTTGCAGCGCGTACTCAGGCAGGCAGCTGAACGCCTCGGGCTGTTCGGCCGGCAAGGGGAGCTGCAGCTCCTTGTCGGGCGTGTAGTCGGAGCCGCTAGCGACACGCAACAGCCAAACTGAGACGTAGCGCATAAACATGAGCGCGCGCTGCTGCATCTTCTCGTCGAGCAGCACGGCCTCGAGCGCGTACTTGTACGACACGTGCCGATCTAGGGCCGCAGTGTAGTTCCTGAGGTGCTGCTCGACCATGATCATAGACCGGTGCGTCGGCGGCAAGTTCGCGACGACCATCTTACGCTTCTCCTCCTCGAGCATCGCCAGCTGCTCCTCCATGTGTTTGATTTCGCGGTCCATGTCCTTGAACTTTTGCCCCGCGGCGCCGGTGCCGTAGTGGTGCGATGCCATGTTGAGGAAGAACAGCTCGCTGACAAACTTGGACTCGCCCTCAGCAGTCTTTTCGTAGAACGCGTCGGCCTGCGCCTGGTCCGCGTTGAGCTTGGTCTCGTCGCTAATGTCGATGCGCGGCTTGCGCCGCATGTAGTCGATCTCGATGCGCTCCATGCGCGTGAAGCTGGCCTCCATAAACGGCTCGCACATGCGGTCCAGCACCGCCGCAATGTTCATCATGAATCCGTCCGAGGCCACCTCCTTAGCGTTCACCTGGAGCGCGCGGCGTTTGTGGTTGACGTTCATCGTGTAGGCGAACCAGTCGAGCAGCTTGTTGCGGGGCCCATCGCCGGCGCGCGCAAAGGCCATGGCAATGGCGTGCAGGTTCGACTGGTGCTGGTTGAGGGTGAGCTGCAGGGCGCCATAGACGGCCTCCTTGCGCTGCAGCTCGGCCTTGTGCGAGCCGCCAAAGTATGTCTTGCAAACCTCGTGCTGCAGCGGCGAGATGCGGAAGAAGGGCCCCAGTATTGTGTTGCGTTCAATGTTGGGTGCCGACTGGGCCATTTGGAAGGACGGGTGGTTGGCGACGGCGACGAGCAGCGGCTTGAAGCGCGAGTAGGTCAGCATGGCCTCAATGTACTTGGGGTACTCGTCGTCCATGGTGAGGGTGGCGAGCTTGGCGCTGATCTCGACCATCGACTTTGTAAAGACGCCCTGCAGCATGCCGTCGTCGTCGTCCTCGAAGCGCGCCACGGCGTCGGTCAAAAAGTCCATATCCAGGCTGAGCGGGTCTTCGGGGCGCATGCCGCGGAGGAGGTTCGGCATGAGTGTGTCGTGCAGCGGGTTTGGCGAGCGTCTGTCGGTCAGTGTCAGAGACTGTAGATATAATGAGAATGCGAGAAAGCCTACCCAAAGTATTCTGGCATGGTCAGGGCAAAGATAATGTTGCTCATGCACAGGCGCTTGATCTCCTGCAGCGCATCCGCCCGCTGCTGCACGGTGATGCGCGCCTTGAGCTGCTTGTTGACGGCCTTGTAGATGGGCAGTAGGTAGTCCAACAAGGGCTTGTTATGCGGGTAGGCCGTGCATGCTTCGAGGAAGGCCGGGTCGATATCGTCGGCCGTCAACCGCAGCGCTTTCTTGGCCCCAGTCTCGGTCTCGGTCTCACCACCACTCCGTTCGGCGATCTCGCTGCTCACGTCGGGAAGGAAGGTGAGAGGGTGGCCATGGCGGTCCTGCTTGCGGTCTTCGTTGACTGTGATGCGGAGAAGGGACGAGATGGTATGGTCGGTCCAGTCGGCCAAAGCTTCGGCGGGGGAGACGGGGTTTGCGGGAGCGGAGGGTTTCGGGGTTGGGGTAGGGGTCGGTTTCGTGGCCAATGCCGGGGACTGCTGTTTTTGTGACACGCCCGTGGGGGTGTTAGCGACAGCAGAGGAAGAGGAAGAGCCAGCGACAGAACTGTCCAAGCGAGCCCGCTTGGAGGGAGATCCCTCTCGGTCTTCCCGGTTCTGAATCTGACTCTTGTTCTGGGCCTGGTTACCTGATGAAGCGTCGGCAGGCTGCCGCGGTGTGATTGTAATCTTGCGGTTGGCCGCGGCCGTTGCCGCCGGTGTCGGCGTTGAAGCAGAGGCAGGTGAACTTGGGGTAGATGTCGGTTTCGGGGATGTCGAGCCGTCTTGGGGTGAGGAGGTAGACGACGATGCAGCGCCGCCGTTCCCTGACGACGTGTTCCCGCCGCCGAGCTTGGCTAGACGCCGAGCCCGCATCTGGTGGGTGTTAGCAAGCTTCGTGGAGATGTGACGATTCGTCAAAAAGGCCCAAGAAAAGACCTACCTGCTCGGCGCTGGGGAGAGTGGGCTCCTGGCCCTCGTTTGGGTCCATGGCGGCTGTGGTAGAGGACAATGGAGATGCGGGAAGAGCAGGGAAAGAAGGTGCAGCTGGGGATGCTCCAAGGTCAGAGCTGCGTTGACAGTAACGATGTCGAAGATGAATGTTCCGCTCTTGGGAAAGCAAAAGGAGGAGAAAGTTTGCCAATCGGCCGCTGTTCGTGGTTTGCGGCAGGATGGATCGACAGCTTGTTGGGGGCCGGTGTGTCTAAAAAGCGGCTCGCGTGGGTATGTCGGGATGCTGTCGAAGAGGTTATGTGAGAGGTGTTGGAAGAGAAGACGTAATGTTGAATGTTCTCCAAGATGCAAACACGAATAGGAGAAAGAAGTAAAGTGGTGATAGTGGGGCCTTCCTTTCTAGGAGAGGAATGATTGTTGACTGGTGAAGGGAAGGCACGAATCTCTCGGACCGGTTGTTGCTTCCCTAGTCGCGATGCTTCTCGAAAAGTGTAGGACCTTTGCCATGTTGTCAGTCAGGGGAGCCTAGCTGAACGGGCTGGTGTGCCCCGCACTTTCCCTGTTGGTGGTGCCTGGCAGGCTGTAGCAGGCACACTTTTAGCGGTTGTTTGCTGCTGGGCGCTCTGAGGCGTTTTCACATTTTAGGCCGGCAATACGCTGTTTCGGGGAAAGGGTCCCTGTTGTTGTCCTAAACTTGAAGGCGGTGTGGCGGCCAAAGGCAGCCTAAGAGCTGAAGAGCCAATTGCCATGGAATTGAAGTTCGCCCCGCCGCAACGGACATGGAAATGGAGCTTTACAGAAGCTCGCAGAAGGCGGACGCCCTGCCATATTAGTAATGCACCAATCAGAGTTGCTGGTCGTCATTGCAAGGAACCCAACAAGACAAGTCAACAAGACAGGTCAATCCTCACATTCAATTTCGCTCTTAATTCATATTCACGGTGTGATGAAAATTATAGAAATAATTGTTTAGTTTGATAATGATTTTGGTTTGTTTGAGGCTATTGCTCTGACCATATCATATGAATCCTATGTATGTAAACCCATGATTCCGGCATTTTGTGCCCGCATAACAATGATGATGAATGATGAATGCAAACGAGTTCATATCAAATGGAAAAATTGAAAGTGGAGTTCAAAGTGAAGTTAAAAGTGAGCCTGATCCCAGACCGCTCGGCCAGGGTGTCTCTAAAGCCGCGGCGGGTTTTCGCGGTCGCTCATTCGTCGGGTGGGCAGGGACATGCCCATGCCTCCAGGATTTCCAGCTGGGGCTCTAACGGGTGGACGAGGCGTGGCCGTAGACGGGCCGGCTGCTGAAGCGCTGGAGGCGCCGGCTGCACTGGGTGATGGCCCCGACGGACCTGATGGACCTGAAGGACCACCTTCTTCACCCCGTAGGCCAACTGACCGTTTCGTGGTCTGGCGGAAGGACTCCATGAGCCAGCGGACGTACATGCTGATGTGGCCCATTGTGTTGCGCATTTCAAGGATCTGCTCCTTGAGGGGCCCCAGCTCATTCATGAACATCTGTGCCTGGCGGGCGTCGACCTCGCCGAGGTACCGCTCCAGGTTTTCGACCTTGGCGTCAAAGATGTCAATGTAGGCGACGATGCGGTTCATGCGGTCGTCGCTGTTGTTGTCGTCGGGGCCGAGGCCCGGGGCTTGTGCTTGTGCATGTGCCTGAACGAGGGCGCCACCGGCCGGGGGCGTGCCTGGGCGTGTCGCGCTGCCGTTGGCGCTTGCATTGGCATTGGCCTGCGCCAGAGAGGCATCGCCGGCAGCTACGGCGTCGTAGTATCTGCTCAGGTCGTGGTGCGGATCGAGTGTCGGCTGGGTCTGTGTATAGACTTGGCCCTGCAGGTTGGGATGTTGAGAGGGAAACTCGTAAAAGTTTGGCTGTTGAGCAGCCGCAGCTGCCACTGTTGCTGCTGCAGTTTGTGTATTGGGAGGAGCAGGAGCAGCCTGTGCGACAGCCTGTGCGGGGGCTGGCCGTGCCGCCATCTCGGCCTCGAGCTTGCGCACGCGGTCCTGTGAGTCCTGGAGCACCGTCTCCATGCTGTCCATGTCGGCGCGGTGGGCGCGGTTCATGCGCATGATCATGCCGTAGAGGCAAGTCCGCTCGTGGTCGCCAAAGTCCTTCTTCTTACTGGTAAAGGCACACCCCGACGTGCGGAACTTGCACTCGATGCGGCGCTCGGCACAGTCCGTGACGTGGGTGCCGTGGCGGTGGCGCGGGACGGCAGCCAGACAGTGCTCACACATGAGCTCCTTTTGGTTGCAGTCGGTGTCGTAATGGTCGTCGAGGGCGTCCAGTTCCACAGGCTTACCGCAGTAGACGCAGTCGACGGCCTTGTGAAGGCAGCTGCCCTCTTCCGAGTCGCGGCGCGTGACCAGCTTATCGCAGGACGGGTCCGGGCAGGCAATCTTTGTGTAGGCGCACTCGGTCTCGTAGTGCTCCTTGATGGAGGCGCGGGCCGAGGTGTGGTCGCAGCGGCGGTTGGGGCAGCGGACCTGCAGGTTGTCGAGTTGGTTCGAGATGATGTTGGGCGCGGGCTTGGCGGTCACGGGCCCCGGCGGTGAATCTTCCGAGTCTCCTTCTCCCAATTTATATGTAAACGGCACCAGGGTGTTGCGGTCAATGGGGCAGCGGGAGCTGTGCCTGAGCGCTTGGTACAGGCACTTTGCGCAAAAGATGTGCATGCAGGTTGTTATCAGGGGCTTGACGAGGGGCGCGCGGCAGATGGGGCAGTCGAGGTTCTCGTCGTAGGGGCCAATGTATTCAAGGGCGTGCCAGTCGAGCTCGGGTGTTTTCGAGGTGGGCTTTGGTTGTGTACGTGAGTGTCGGTGTGAGCGACGGTGGGAGCGTCTTGGTGGGAGGCCGGCCTGTTCCTGCAGGTGAGCCATCATCTCTCTTCGCTCTCTGCGCATGTCGGCATACTCTCGATCTACTTCGGCTTGATCCTCCGCAAGCCTCTGCCGCAAGGCTTCGCCATCCTGCCGAGTCCAGGGACTGTGTGGGGTCCTGTAATTATCGTGTGCCTGTGTGCTCCATCGGTCGTTATTATCGTTAGGTAGCGGACTGCGCACGTTTGGGATGGTATTCTGGTTTTGGCTTTGCTCTTGGTTCTGGTCGTCGGCCTGTGTTTCAGCCTCGTTTTGGTTCTGGTCTTGATTCTGTTGTGGACTGACGGTGCCCGTTCCGGATGAAGGCGGTGCAACCGAAGGCCCCAGCAGGCCGTACCGCTCGACAAGGTTGAAAGCGGGGTTCGGCGGTGATGATGACACCAAGTCAGTGAGTGGGCGTGCGTCCGGTATTGAGCCGTCGCGGCTGTCGCTGCGTGTGTGGAGGCCCGAGTTGGTGGTGCTATCGCGGTGGCCGTGGCTCATGCGGCGCTCTATGCTGTTTCGCCGGCTCTCGCTCTGGCTGGTGTTTGGGTGGGAATGTATGTCGTGGATGTCAAGGTCGAGAACGACGCCGTCGACGTCGCTTTCGGCCGAGTCTTCGTCGTGCGGCGGCAGGTTCGTCAAGGGAAAGCGTTGCGAGCGGTTGCGACCGGCATTGTGGACGGCGGTGCGGTACTCGTCCGCAAAGAACTCTTCGGGCGTGTTAGGCGGGGGCATCGCGACGATGTGGGAGGAGAAGTCGCTGTTGACGAGAGGAAGAGAAAGAGGAAGACGAAAAGAGACGTCGCGTCTTTGTTTTGAGTCGCGCCTTCCGTCGCTCCGATGTAGCGGTGGAGGTCTCGGATAGAGGGGCAAGTCGAGTTGGAGAAGTGCGAAGCGAGTCGCAGGCCCCTGCCCTGCTTCCGGTTTTAGCTTGTGATTCTGGCGGAATGGCCGTAGTTCGGAGCGTGAATTGGACAGACTTTAGTAGAGTTGTAAGTTGTCAGGTTCGGTGAGGGTGAGCGGCACGGAGCCGGAGCGGCATCGCGAGATTGGTGGACTAGGAAGAAGAGTGCAGTGTTCGCAAAGTTGCGATTTGACCGTCTTGTGAAGAGAGGGTGGCGTCGGACTGAAGACCGAGGCTTCGGGGTTGGGCCATGCAAAAAGACTAAAGAGTGCGAAAACGTGCGAAAGACCGCAAAAGCGCAGGAATTCTTGGGATGAAATGCGCCAATGATTCGTTACCTCAGCGCACTGGAGTGTGGGGACAGCGCTGTTCAGGTGTCTGGGTTGTGGGGGACCGGACGCTAATGATGAAAACGGACAGTAATACACTCGGCAGATGCTGATATTGATGCGATATGAGACGGTGATGATGAAGAAGTGAGGAAGTTGGAAATGGAAACAATTTCGACAAATTGAGTAGACATGATATCCGTCAGACAACGGAAAGAGCGCTGTGAGCTGTTGGGGAAAGAGCACCCTGAGAATAGATGTTCCTTCCCGTGTCGCGGTCGCGAGCTCTGGTTGGGTTGGAGAGCGGATGAGCCAGACGGCCTCTGATTGGTCCGATCGAGTAATACTTGCGTCACTGAGACACCGAGACTGATGGGACGAAAGCGGGCGCACGTGATCGGCATCGCTCGGTATCTCTCGCCACGAGGCGGTCTCCTATATTGTGTAAACATTGGTGATTTGTTGACATGATAGTAAAAGTACTGTTTTACTAGGTTTTATTAAAGTGCAGAATTAGTTTTTGGCAGTTATGTTCATATACTGTTTAGTGGAGGGATGGTGGTGAGATATTACCGTGTCACCCTTCTATATTCACGATGCTGAATGTTTTGTGACAATAAATTTTAAGACTCACGAAGTATTTTTAACAAAAAATTAGCATGGATGAATTTGTTGATTACTGCGTATTATTGTCATTCTATCATGTCTAATTCATTTCCGATATAAGGTATACTTTAATCTACCAGTTACTCCTTCTTCAACCACTCGATTGCTTTTGTGACCTCATCCGACGTTCCGCAGATAAGTCCGCCCCGTTCGTCAGTGTCGGCCAACGGCGTTTCTAGAACAGGCCGGCCCGTTGCAGCATCGACAGCTTGGCCGCCGACACACTCGAGAAGTAGGGCAACGGGGCACAGCTCGTAGAGTCTGCGAAGCTTGGCCTTGCTTGTGGCCGTGACGGGCGACAGATAAATGCCGTGGCCCTTTGTGAGGATGTGCACCAGGTCGGGGACAAGGCCGCCCGAGTACCGCAGCGTGTATTTGCTGGTGATGTAGTGCGTGATGAGGTCGCGATAGCGAGCGTCTTCGGCGGCGGCGCGAGCATTGGCCGGTGCAAAGTATTTTGTGCGGACGTTCTCGGGGGTTGTGAGGGTGACTTGGGGGTGGATAATGTCCCAGCGACCCGTGGCATCGGTGTAGCCAAGATCGATGCAGACAGGCTGCGTGCCAGGGACGCGCAGGGCCACCAGGGCGGTTGTGCGCGGTCCATAGACGCCGAGAACAGAGGCGATTTGGGCGGTGGCCGGGCTCGACCCAAGAGCAGAGGAGCCATCCCAGACACCGGCGATGGTGCCGACGGTCCAGTTGGGCGCGATAATGGAGCTGCCGTCGAGGGGGTCGAAAGCGACAGTATAGATTTCGGTCGAAGAGGGAGAGACAGACGAGACTGGCTTTTCGACGGGATCCTCTTCTGAGCTGGCGGTGGCGACAGTGGGACAGCGTGCGAGCGCTTCCCGGATCAGATTCTCGGCCGTGACATCCACATTCAGCTGGTCATCGCCAAAGGCGTTGGTTCCGCCGGCGAGGGCGACATGGTGGGCGGCGCGGAGAGCAGAAGCGACAGAGGCGATGCTGTCGAGAAGGGCGGGCAGCACCGACGTGGCGAGGGTTGTGCGGTCCGATGAGGCGCCAGCCAGGGCCGACTGGAGGCGCTGCACAACAGCAGGACTAGAAGACATTGTGCGGGGGTATGTGGTGACGAAGGCGAAGATGAATAAAGTACAAGTGAGAGTGTTGATGAGGGATATTGTGAAGTGAATATTTTTGGACCCACTTTAACGGGCGCCAAGGACAAGATGGTGATACCAAAAGTCAACAAAGAAGGAAGGCACGCTATTGACGAAGAAGGAGAGTGAATTAGAATATAATTTAAAAATGTCCATGAAAATGTGAGAGATAGCTGATGCATTACATAAATCCAAATCAAAGTGTATCGACACCGAGACTCTATATCCACCTCTGTCACAGCCTGTTTGGAAACACCCAGCGTCCATTGAGAGGTCGACCACGTTCCAAAAATGTTGTTGCAAAGCCGTCTTTAATGGGTGCAAACAGCGGAAAACCAGTTTCTTTGACGCCATATTTTTTGATAATGTTTTGCCCTCGTGGAGACGTGAGGTAGTCGAGAAATGCCTGTGTGCCGCCAGCATTAGGTGGGTGCGGTATCACGGCAGTTGATGCCAAACAGCTGTTCATGAGAACATCGTCGGCAGAAGTTGGCTCAAAAAAGACAGAAACACTCCTGTTCGGAATAGACTGCATCCAAACCTGCCGCAAGAGTGTCGATCGGTCGGTCAGCAGGTAGGCACCGGCCGCGGCGGCATTGGTCAAAGCCTGTTCGGGCGTCGATGAGCTGGTCCTGTACCAAACATTTGATGCAAGATCAGTGACGGGTGGTTTGAGTCCCGCATCGTTCCAGAGGCTGTTCTCTTTGACCATCGTTGCCGACCCGTCCTGGCGGGAATGAAAGAGGGCTTTGCAGTAGTAGATGTTTCGGAGGGCATCGTAGATTGTCGGAGCTGACCTGACATCGGCTGGATCTGAGGATGGTCCGGCCAGGACGAAATGGTCGTGAAAGACACAGACGGCGGGAGTTGACCATCCTTCATGTTTTGCGATGCGCTCAGGCCCCCGCTCGTACGTCAGAGCGATATCAACATATCCACGATGCAGAGCGACGTGTGTATTCCGAGAATGGTTGCATATCCAATCAATTGATGCATCCGGGTAGTCGGCGAGGAAATCGTCGGTTAAGGCTTTGAGTAAGCCGGTCGCCCCGGCACCACCGTTTCCGATGCGAAAGAGTGTCTTCCCTATGCCGTATGTCGCTGACGGAGTCTCCCGGACCTTGCCGTGCAGGACAAGACTGGTGTTCGTCATGTTGGCAGTGATGAAAATCAAGGTGTTTGTCGATTGAGGGCCATACGTCGCTGCCTATGAAGTCCATAGTATTCTTCTCTCCATATTTTGTGATCATTTCTGCATATTCTATTTATGTCGTACGTGTCCATCTGAAACGGAGACGGACCACGTCAGACGACAACACCGTTGGATGATGCCGTCTGATTGTGCACCGTCGGCCAAAGTTGCCCTTTCCGGCCCAATGACAGGATCACTCTCCGGATCATACGAAATGGCCACTGTGTGTTGAATTGCCGATTGAAAGGCCGACAATCGCCGATGTGCGCAGTGATAGGCCGGCGTGCGGATGGAAGCCCATAAGATGTATGATTTGCTCGCGGTACCATCTTCGAGTACTTCTTCAAGTACCTTTGAGTTGTGGTGGCCTCACATGACATAAGCAGGTATACAATATTGTCAAAAACAACAGAAGCGACATTCAGGGTGAATATAAAACAAGACGAGTGATTTTCCAACAGCAATATTCCAACAAAAGCTGTACATGTCAAGTCACATGAGACGGCCACTTACGGCCGCACGTTTGCTACCAGCCTCACTCAGAGAATATTCCTTCTTCGTCCTGTATCTAAATTTTATAAAATTTCACAAAGACTATTGCTGGCAACAACGCTTTATCCTTTATCCGATATTTGCATTTCCGTGTGGTGTTGTGCTGTGTCGTGTCTGGGCCTTGTAAATTGCGGCTCGATCTGGGCGGCGATCCAAGCGACGTCTGTGCCAATGCAACAGCAAATCGCATCTGGGCCATCGGACCAGACAAACACGTCTGTGGTTTGTGGTTTGTGGTTCGTGTCTATTTCCTGATCTTTTAATGTGTCTGTGCATCACACCCTCTCCAGGAAACGAGATGATGGGTCTGCAAATGATGTTGGAAATGACGGTTCAAATGATCTGTAAACGACGAGTTCGCGGCCTGTTTGCGAGAATTCCGTGGCCAACTCGCTTACTCGAGGGCGTCTTTTCTTTGTATTATTATTTTCATATTCTTTTATTGTCCCTGCCATCTTGATCCTGCCTCCGTTTATTGCATTTTCGGAGTCCGTGGTGGCTGAAGTGGACTTGGCTTGGGTGAGTCTCCGAAAACATTTGACGAAGTTTTCTTCCCTTCACCCATCCAACAGACAATCTTCTCCACATTGCTACATTGCCACGTTATTCACTCGTGTTTATCGATCCTTTTAACTGTGTTTTGACTGTTGTTTCTGTCTGTTGTTTCTCTTATTTCCATCCGTCTACGCCCCCAAAACGGCAGCCATACGTAACCTCCCGCAGGCTAAATAGATTGACTCGGTCAATGGACGAAGAGTGGAGAGAAATCCAGAGCGAGTCGCCCGCCAGCCAGGGTGAGGGACGACGATATCAGACGAGATTAAGATGGCTCTGAGGGGAGGAGCAAAGGCAGCCAAGACGGCACGCCTGCAGGTACATATTAATGTGCCTGTCAGGAGGAGCGCAGTGGATGATTCGAGGCTCCTTTGTCACCTCCGACGAATGGTAGCAACAGATGGTACTCGACCACTCTGGCCGTGCATATTCTGTACTTTGGCAGAACATTTAGCCATGACTGTCGAAATTGAAATTGGGACAACGCCAACCACCCAGAAAATCAAAATAACGGACAGAAGAAACAGAAGACGGAAACAACAGACAATGAGTAAAAATAGGGATCGCGGAGGAGACTCTTTTTAGATGTTTCTTTTTTTTCTGGGTGAGCCAAGGGGTATATCAGTCAAGGCGAGTAATAAAAGATGAATGCCCCCCAAATAAATGTCGACTTCCCAACATCGTGACATTGTAAGATCGTGACCTTGTTGGCTCACTTATTCATTCGCTCATCACCTTCACCACCACACTCGCTACCATGAACGCTCTTTCGACTCTTGCTGTGGCCGGCCTGGCGGCTGTTTCCTCGGCAGCGCCTGCCCCAGCAGACGGTCTCCGGCTGACGGTCGACACGGCCACAACGTACCAGACGATTGACGGGTTTGGGTTCTCGGAGGCCTTCCAGCGGGCCAACAACATTATCAGCCTCAAGGAGCCCAAGAAGTCGGAGCTGGTGGATCTGCTGTTCAATGTGACGTCGGGCGCGGGCTTTTCGATCCTGCGCAACGGCATCGGCAGCAGCCCCAACAGCACCAAGGACTGGATGAACACGATCGAGCCGAACCCGCCGGCGAGCCCGGACAGCCCGCCGTCGTACATTTGGGACGGCAAGGACTCGGGGCAGTTCTGGGTGGCGCAGCAGGCGGCCAAGTACGGGGTCAAGACGTTTTATGCGGACGCGTGGTCGGCGCCGGGGTTCATGAAGAACAATAGTGATGATGCAGGTGGCGGCTACCTGTGTGGCAGCCCCGGCGCGCCGGCCTGCGCCAACAACAGCGACTGGCGCAAGGCGTATGCCGAGTACCTGGTGGAAAACGTGGAGCTGTACCGGGTGCAGGGGATCAACATTACGCATCTGGGGTTCCTGAACGAGCCGGACCTGGTGACGACGTATGCGTCGATGCAGATGGACGGCAGCATGGCGGCCGATTTCATCAAGGTGCTGCATCCCGTGCTCAAGGCGCACAACCTCGACAAGCAGGTCAACATTGCCTGCTGCGACGCCACGGGCTGGGCCACGCAGCGCAACATGTCCGAGGCCATCCTGGCCGACAAGGAGGCGGCCGAGCAGGTGGGCATCTTTACGACGCATCTGTACACGTCCAAAGTCGATACCCCCCTCCCCTCCACCGGCCAAAAGTCGTGGATGACGGAGCACGCCGATCTCGGCAACAACTGGTCCACGTACTGGTTCAACGCCAACGCGTCGGCCTACAACGACACCAAGGCCATGATGGGCGACGGCCTGACATGGGCGCGCAACCTGCACACGGGACTCACGACGGGCAACCTGAGCGCGTTCCTCTGGTGGGTCGCCACGCAGGACGAGGCCACCAACGCCAACAACAACGAGAAGCTGATCTTGGTCGACGACGCCGCCAACACGTACACGGTGGCCAAGCGTCTGTGGGCGTTTGCGCAGTTCAGCCGCGCTGCCCGGCCTGGTGCTTTACGGGTGGGCCTGAAGGTGGCATCGCCTGATGGCTGTCTCGTCAAGGGCGCCTCTCCCCTGCGGACGATCGCTTTCAAGAATGCCGACGGCGCCGTGTCAGTGATTGCCATCAACGAGGGTGCCGACGCTGTCCCCGTGACTGTGAGAAGCCGCGTTGAGGGCGCCGTTTCCGCCGAAGCGTGGGCGACCGACTCGGACCGGGATATGGACCGCGTCGACGGTGTGACGGTCGATGCCCAGGGCGACGTGAGTGCTGTCAGTGTGCCCGCCCACGGTGTCCTGAGTGTTATCGTGCGTGTGTAAGAGTGAGAAGGAGTGAAGGTGGTGAACTGTAATGGCCTTTTTTTTCTTTTTCTTTCTTTCTTTCTGTTTTTGTTTTATTCCTTTCTTTTGTTTAATTCATCTACTTCACGGCTGGCGACGGGCAACTGCCGACGTTGTGCCATCTAATATAATTGATTGCTGTCTACGTTGTGTTTGTGTCTGTGCCTGTGTTTTCATATTCTCGTCTTCTCATGTACTCGACCGCGTAATCAGAGTGGGGACAGAGATGGCAGAATGCACAAAGACAGTACAGAGATATTAAGTAACAAGACAGCGCATCTGTGACATCTTCGAGAAGAGTGTAATGTGTGTAGAATTCCACTGTAATCTATCACGCTATCAGACCACAGAATTGTCAAATTATGAAAGTGGTCCGTTGCAAATTCATAAAGTCGTTCAATTCCTAAAATAAACATCATGTTCCACCCATGTCTTGTCCCTTGTTTTCTTTTCTTATTTCATTTCTTGTCTGTGGCGGATCCCTTCCTTGCCGGGAAATGATGCGAACCCTGATGGCGACCGGAATGTACGTTGGCGGTCCCCTGATTGTCTTTCGTTGCCTTTGCTGCTCATGCTGCTCATTGTCCAAAAACAACCTTGATGGGCCACGGCAGCGGTGAGACGGGCGGCGGGCAGGGCGGCACGAGATAGGGGAGAGGAAGAAAAAAAGAAAATAAGAAAAAAAAAGAGAAGAAGAAAACAGCAGGAAAGGAGACTTGAATAGCGGTGAGTCTGTGCCTGTATTGCGTCTGTTTGTGCAACGCCGTCACCTCTTGCCATACAGAGTACACAACTCGCACTGAACTCGCACAAACGGACAATTCACAATGTCTGTTGCCGTAAAAGCAGTAAAGTCGTTGCAGTGCAGTCTTGGCAGGTCGGATGCGGGTAGATTGGAGAGATTGACGAAATGCGAGGACTGCCCATCTTGCTATTTGCAGAGAGATCTCCCAAAATGAATGGACGAGAAGGAAGAGCGGCCAAGTGGGTGCAGTGTGCAGACGGGGACGGATGGCTGCCGTGCCGGGTGTGGAAGATTGTGGACGATTGTGGACGATTGTGGACAAAAGTGGTGATTGTCGTCGATTGGAATTGATTGGCATCTTGGGTCCGCCTACATCCGCTCCACTTACACCATTGTTACCACTGTCACTACTGCCACCTACACCTCGCGTATTTGAAATTAAATTGGGGAACGGACCCTTCTTCCACCTCTCACAGCACTTTCAACACTTACCCCGTACTTCTCCTGTTCTAGCCAGGGGAACAGAAACAGAGACGGACAGACGGTAGCATTGGTATGCAAGGGCGCCGAAACGGGTACACCTGCAGACGCAACGAAGCACAAAAGAAGAAGAGAAGGCGGAAGTAGAAGACACAGGCATCCAGGGTTTTGGTCTTGGACGTCTGCCACTGGTGATCGTCACTGTCATCCACGACTTCCATCCATTGACTGCCGTCGTCGACATATATAACTTGCGTTGAGGAGTTCTTCAACCAGAAAGACGACTGTCTCCAGTCAACAACCTTTTGCTTTATCTCATCGTCCTCCATCTTATCATCATCCTATCCCATCACCAACACGCACAATGGACTCAACTCCCAACACATCCTCGGCGGTCATTGCCGCCAAGTCGGTCGTGGAGGCCACGTCCTCTTCCTCTACAAAAACCGACCGCAGAAAGGCCCGCCATGACTCGCCACAGAAGAGTCTAGGGGACTTTTGGACAGCCTTCCAGGCACGCAAGCCGGGCAAGATCACGTCTGTCTTTCCGCGGCGACTGTACGACCAGCTGGGACTGCAGAAACCAGCCGACGTTCTGTGGCCAGTCACAGTCTCTTCTTCTTCTGGCGTCAGCACGCCTTCGACTACCAACTCCTGGGCCGCCATCGGGCCGTCGACGCCGACAGACGAACAACCGCCGTCAGAAGTGGCACCCCCTCCGACTTCCTCTTACGAACGAGCCGCCGCCTCCTGCCGGGCTGCCGTTGCGCGCATTGTCGACGAGTGCCACCGCACGAATGCCAAGTTCACGGACCCCGAGTTCAACCTGGAGCAAGACCCGAAGCTCAACTGTCTGCGGGGTTTGGTGCGACGAAAGAGGTGCGACGGCGGCGAGGACATGGCGTTGATGCCGGAGCACACGCCGCAGGCCGTGCACCGGGTGGACTGGATTTTTGAGAAGCCAGTCTTTGTCAAGACACGAACACAAAGTGAGCGCAGCGAACGGAGCGGCGGCGACACCAACAAGGAGGTCGATATCGAGCGAAGCGAGGACCAAAAAACAAAGTGGGACGCCTCGTCGGTCCAGCAGGGCAAGCTGGGCGACTGCTGGTGGATTGCGGCCGTTGCGACGATTGCGCACCGCTCAGACCTCATGGACCGGATCTGCGTGGCGCGCGACGAGACGTGCGGCGTCTACGGGTTCGTTTTCGTGAGAGACGGGCAGTGGACGCACGTGGTCGTCGACGACAACCTCTATCTTCATCACGAGGATTTCGAGTACAAGAAGCTCGACTCGAGCGGGCAGAAAGCGCGGGACCACCGGCAGCGGTTCCAGCGGGGCTCCGAGGCGCTGTCGTTTGCGCACTGCACAGACGCCAACGAGACGTGGCTGCCGCTGATGGAAAAAGCGTACGCCAAGGCGATGGGCGACTATGGGGCGCTGTCGGGCGGGTGGCACAGCGAGGGCATGGAGGACCTGACGGGCGGCGTGAGCACGACGGTGGTGTCGAGCCGGGTGATGGACAGGGGGAAGTTGTGGGAGGAGTTGGCCGCTGGGAGTGACATCGAGCATCAGCGAGGAACAGAAAGCGAGCGTCAGCGAGGACAAAACGACTTCGTTTTCGGGCTCTCCGTGATGGGCTGCGGCTGCTATCTGGCCAACCACAACGGGCTGACCGTAAACCACTGCTATTCTGTCCTGCGGGCGGTGGAGGTTGAGAGCGAAGACGGCAAGGACACCCTCCGCCTGGTCAAAGTGCGCAACCCGTGGGGCCACCGCAGCGAACACACGCACATGGGCGCGTGGCACGGCCCGTGGTCGAACGGCGCCAAGGAGTGGACGCCGTACTGGCTGAAGACACTCGACCACACGTTTGGCGACGACGGCGTGTTCTGGATGACCTATGAAGACCTGCTGGACACCTTTGGCTACATCCACCGGACGAGGCTGTTTGATGAGAGCTGGACATCTTGTCAACGCTGGATGAGTCTTGCCGTCGGCTGGGTCGCGGCGTACTCGGGGACGCATTTTGTCGTCGACGTCAAACGGCCTGGCCTGGTGGTCATTGTCCTCTCCCAGCTCGACAGCCGCTACTTTCGAGGATTGCGCGGCCAGTACGACTTTACACTGCACTTTGTCCTCACTTCGTCCGACGGCAGCGTCCTTTCGACCGTCCACACGCACAACGAAAACGAGAGTCGGTCCATCAGCTGTGAAGTCAACCTTCCTATCGCGGGCCGATACGTCGTCCGTCCCTCCGTCAAGGCCAAGAGAGACAGAAAACGCCTCACCGAGGCCGCCGTCGTGCGCCTCTCCGTCGAGTCCAACCCGGACAAGCTGCGCCAGATCGGCCAGCAGTACGACCTGGCGCACGCCAAGGGCGTCGATGTGGTTGACGAGGACGTCCACCTCGAACAAAAGAGGGCCAAGCGGCTGCGCCAGCTCAAGGCCAGGCGCGAGTGGCAACGGGCAGAGGCGAAGCGGTACAAAGCAGCGGTCGAGGCGTGGGTCAACTTAATGGAAGAGAAGAGACAAAGGCAGAGGGAGGTGGTCGGCCAGAATGACAACGGCGACGACAACAAGAAGAAAGACATCGACCCCGGCCCCGAACCAAAGCCACTCCCTGAGCCCGACTTTTTCAGCGACAACGACGAGAGCGACGACGATCTGCTGGACGGCGACGAGGGTGACGATGCCGTGGCCGAGATCCGCAAGGTCATCAACAAAAAGGGATGGCCTTTTGACGGCGACAAGTGCTGTGACGACAAGAAAGAAAAAGACGACAAGGACAAGAAAAAGGACACCGAGGACGACAGTGAAGAGCCCTGGAACGCCGTCTGTGTTGTGGGTTTGCGCGTGTTTGCAAAGGACCCAGAAGTGGCCATCGATCTGGTCAAGGGTGAGCGGTGAAGTGACAAATGGAGGAGTCGGGGAGTCTGTGCACTTGTGCCTGTATTATCTTGTTTGGTTTGGTTCGGTTCGATTTTGTTTGATTTTGTTTAGTCTATTCGATTTCTGTCTTATTAGCGATTGTTGTTATTAAACCAGGATTTCTGTCGCTTGAATGTCACAACTCATACTGTCAGCCTCCCTGTTCCATGATAATGTCGTTGGCTATCGCGAGCACTCTGTCCGCCTCCTCGCCGCGCTCCATCGCATCGGCCAGCCTGAGGGTCGCCCTGTCAATCGCGCTGTCCCGCCGCTCCGCCTCGGCCCGCACCCACGCCGCCTGCTCCCGTTTAAGCTTTTCGTGCATCGCCGCCTGGTCACCCTGGAACACAATATGCCGCAGCAGCGCCTGCTGGAAGTGCCACCGCAGCAGGCGCCGTGGCACCCAAGTGGGCTGAGGAAAAAAAGTCTTTTTCGTGGAATAGCGGTGGCCGTAGATTTGTCTCTCCAAGTCGTCTAGCCCGTATGGGAAGACGTCTTTGGAGAGAACGACCACCTTTGCGCCGCCGCGGGCGTCCGGGTTGATGCTGACGCGGTACTGCCGGAAGTGCTCGGCGAGCCGCGGGTGGACCACCAGCAGGTTGCGCACCGAGAACATGAGCTCGTCGAGCTTGGCGGCGTCCAGGCCCAGAATGTGTAGCAGGCTCGCGCGGTGCCACGCCGGCAGCTCCATTTCCGCCGGCAGCGGGATGATCGACACGGCCGTGTTGGGGTGGAGGGAGGCCATGGAGATTGGCTGGGAGACGTCGTAAGCATTGGAATCGATGTCCGACAGGGCCCACAGAGGATCAATAACGTCCTCGCCCGGCAGGCCCGTCAGCACACAGTTTCCGTCGCGCATCCGTAGCGCAGCCACGAATGCGCTCTTTTTGGCGGCCGTCAGGCCAGGGAACTCGTCAAAGACCGTGCGCGGCGTGGTCTCTTGCTCTGGGTTTGACCCAGAGTCTGCGTCTGCGCGTGTGAAATGCCCCAGCCCAGAGTCCTACACAAATGGTATCGGGTCCGCGCCAATCGCTGCCATTCTCGATAAGTCAAAGTCGGGCCGCTCCAGGAACTTAGCCCTGTAGACGCACACGCCCGTTTCCGCCTCCGTGCCAACCAGGTAATTGCCGTGTCTCGGCGGCTCCTAGGCCGTGATTGGGTCCTCGACAATGCCCAGCTCCTTCATCCGCCCGAGCGTCCGGCCCAGGGACCATAGTAGGACATCGGTGCTCTCCTTGACGTGGTACACCCCCGTCACCCGCGTCTGCACCTCCATCTTGAACCCGTCGTCGGCGGCCAGGACTTGGCTGGCGTTTACCAGCATCTTCCCGGCTATGCAGTGCACGTCGTCGCCCGTCAGGCCGTCGATGACTTTGAGCTCGGCAAAGGCCTCCCAGTCTTTTTGGGGGTCGGGCTTGAACCAGAGCCGGGCGCAGGAGATCATCGTGGAGAGGTAGTGATATTGGGAAGGTTTTCGTAAATGTACTTTTGTAGAGGTGTTTTTTGAAAGGTGGTTTGAAAGGTGTGTTTCGTAAGGGGCACTGTAAAGGTGTTTGTTTATGAGAGTAGTCTTGATAAAAAGGGCCAGGAGAGAAATAGGGAAGGAGAGAAATAGGGAAGGAGAGAAATAGGGAAGGAGAGAAATAGGGAAGGAGAGAAATAGGGAAGGAGAGAAATAGGGAAGGAGAGAAAACAGGGAAGGAGAGAAATAGGGAAGGAGAGAAATAGAGAAGGAGAGAAATAGAGAAGGAGAGAAACAGGGAAGAAGAGAAATAGGGAAGGAGAGAGATAAGGAAGGAGAGAGATAAGGAAGGAGAGAAATAAGGAAGGAGCGAAGAAGGGAAGGAGAGAAATAGAGAAGGAGAGAAATAGAGAAGGAGAGAAACAGGGAAGAAGAGAAATAGGGAAGGAGAGAG